>BMAV01013792.1:24694-37291 GCA_019973955.1 Trichonephila inaurata madagascariensis | reverse complement strand
TTAAAGTCGTATTGTAGCTTTAGCATCACACCATAATACTCCTGACTCCCATACATTGTCACTGTATGGAGAGGGGGGGGGCGCAATGTGGAAATTGACTGAAAATTGGGTGTCAAGAATCGAAAGTTTGAGAAGCACTGCCCTTATGTCTTTTTTTGGGGGGAGAGGACGTCGAAGGGTAATGTAGTATGAGTTATGCTGTTGTTTCTAATCCCAGAGTGCTTAACAATGATAGACAATCTATATGAATCCAAAACATCAAGCAATTTTAGAAACAGAAGAGAGTCCAGAAGGCCCTCGTCCTTTTTGAAATCTAAGCAAGTCAAGATGTGGGCAGGAGAGACCCTCTCGGAATAACACAAGCGCCACTTTGGAAATATCTTCTGATCCTGGTGAAAAGTGAGAGCTTTTATATGACCTCTCACAAAGCTTGAGAAGGCAGTCTGATGTTTCCTACGCATAAGCTCGAATGAACCTCTTGAATTTCTTCCGAAGTACCAAGGATGACTAGGAGGAGTTCATCCAAGATGACTGAGTTCAATCTTCTTAAGGGAGGATATAATTCAAGGAATGTAAGAGACTCAGTAGTGCTCAGCCACTGTCCTGGCTAAGAAATCGGCTTTCCCATCACCATCTATCCCTACGTGGGATGGGCCACAAAAAATGCAAGCGATGATTAAGTGGAGTTATCTTTACATATTATCTATTGAAGAGTCAGACCAAGTATTGCCAACCGCAACATAGTATGGGAAAAGGTATAATGATGGGATAAAGAAACAGTGTGTTCATTCACTAAAGATGCCCATCTGCTTATACCGATAGTACACTGCTCACTAATCTTGCACAGCAAGGAAGGAATAAAAACGATATGGCTCTGATATGTTTACATATTCTTTTTGCTTATGCAATGGGCCTTAAAGTGCTTTTTCATATTCCAAGAACTCAGCGACACATTGTAAAGTCGGAAATAATGACATCATTAATGAAATAAAACAATGGTTTTGACGCAATCTGCTGAGTTTTACTTGCAACTCCCTCCCTAATGGAATGACGTTCATCGAAAACTCAAAAAATGCTTGGCGACATACAGATGGTGGCGATGTAAATAAATTTTAAGAGTAATAAACACAATTGAAAATTATTACGATAAATTACAAAGTATGACAGATCTACAGGTAAAAATGTTACAGTGTAATAGTAAGTACAATATAAAATATAGATAAAATATAGAAAAAGTAAACTCTTGAGATTAGGGACAAGGCAATAATGTTTTAAGATAACATTCTAACTCCCCAGGGAAATCGAAGTAGTAAACATTTCAGTGAACTAATTAAAGCATTCAAAATCGATTACTTTCGTTTCTTTTATTCGTCTTTTTTTTCTCGAAATGTGTAATTAATTCATTGATTTATCGACAAATACCGAAAAAATTCTAATGCATAATAAATAACACATTTAAGAAAAAGCCTGATATTAATGCTTAAAGAGACAATAGCAAATAAATATATACATAAAAAAAGACATTTAAATGAATAATGTTTCTTCGGAGAAATATTCCATTGTTTTTTACCTTTTCACTAAATGTGTGTTTAAGTAAAAAATTGATATTTAATTAAAAAAATAAGTATCCGTGATTGGAAAAATTAAAATTTGTAGTAAATGGTTAGCTCTATTTTTTTAAATACGCTTTGTTGCTGCTTCTGCATAAGCTCTGGTTCCACTAAGATTCAGTTTGTTGCGTTTAAAATATTCTAAGGCTCAAAATTGTTTCATTAGCAGGATTTGGAAGATTGAAGAATGACTGGAGCGACAATTAAGATAACGTTTGCAACTCTTGTTCATGATTTAAAAAGGTGAAATTCATCTGCAATAACTTTCTTGATGTTTTCTTGACGTTAGTAAACAATTCATACATTCTATATGTACTTTAACACCTAACATATTAATGGGAATTGGTTAGCTTTATGTGTGTGGATTTATACATGATTGATATTTTATTTCGGGTTTTGTTTAATCTTAGGGTTGTTGAATTCCTTCAACAAGAACTTAGAACTGCGAAAAAAAACCCACTTTCACGAACTCAATATGTTCATAAAATAAGATTTTAATAAAAGATTTTAAGTTATTTTTTTAAAATATAAACATGTCTTAAGAATATATTTTTGCACATTTAAGAAAAAAAATGTATGTGAATCGAAGAAAATGAAATTGAGAAAATGCTTTTAAAAATAAGTGAAGGATTTTTTTTTAAATGTTCAGTATTAATTGCAAACTATTTTCAATCCAATTATAGAAATTGAATTCTGAATCAAATAAAAACCCACTACTTAAAATTTATTAGCCTATTTAACTTAAATAGAAGTGGACGTCAAATTCCGCATTTGTTGTAGAAGGAATTCGAGAGGAGAAAAATTGTCTAGAGCATTGGTATTCTTCTCCCCTTTTAATCATATTTTAAAAATATGATGTCAGTCACTACTATATCTAAATTAAAAGATTCTGAATAAAAACAAACTAAGTGTAACATAAATTTTCAGTAACATTTCTTATGTTACTATACCCCATATCTATTTCATTTAACAATATATTTTTGTTTTGTACTTCCTCTAATCCAACACACATAGAAATTGTGTTTGAAAAAAAACAGAAAAGAAATATTTCTGTGTTAAGTAGCTTTGTCTTAAAAACTTTTACTCGATCTCAAACTTTGATCGCAGAAAAGCGAAATGCATCGAAGAAAGCTATTTTTAACTTTTCACTTATAAGAGGCTCCCTACCATTAGAAGCAATTCATTTTTAAAAGCTCCTCAAACAAAACTTTGAAAAGTTTTTTTTAGCTAAATGATGCGTTAGAATTGCTTCAAATTTTTTAGCGTGAACTTTCTTGAAAAAAAAACTGTTGTTTTTAAATCTGATTCCAGTTACAGAAGGAAAGACACAAAGAAAGAAAATTAAATTTGTATTTTCGCTTTAAAAATGTCGTTTTCATTAAATGCTTGCCATCTGCACTTAAGGAAAATCGGTTGTTGATTATATGATCACTCAGATAAAGCATTTGTATTGACAAAATAATTCCAGAAAATGTACCCGTGTAAGATGCACTAGCCTTTTGCCTTTTTGGCTCTATAAACTACCAACAATAAATACTGTTCTAAAATATGTAAGAATACAGAAGACTTTATTTTGACTCCCCATGGTATTTCAAATCATATATTAATTGTAACAATTTTTTTTTAATTATCATTCTATAATTGTATTAAAAAAATGTAATTCAATCAAAATATTTCCTTTGTATTTTATTTCAGTAATAACTTATTTTAATTTTTTAAATATATTTTAGTCCAGCACTGGTAATATATAAGTATATAAGTAAAAAATCATTTTTTCTTTTTTCCTTAAACGATGATTTACTTACACTTTAAATAATTCTATTTTATTCCAGGCCATATTGTTAGCATTTATTTTGACATCTGTAAACTTAACGTATATCCCTTCTAAAAAAAGTTTTTAACTGTAGAAAATCTGTAGAAAGAGCAGCATTTTGGCATATTTGTTTACTTTCATGGTAAAGACGAGGAAAGAAATTGTGTCACACGTACTGAAATGTGTTTTTTAATATCATGTTTGTGAGAAAACTGATTCGCGAAATTTCAGCAATTTCAATACAATGTAGGTCCCCCGCTTATACTATAACACCTGAAAGTAAATTTGAGTTTCGGAGTTAAACGGTGGTTTTCGTGATCGTAAAAATTGAATTTGACAAGTTTAATCTGTTTCAGACTCGTTTCAATCAAGAACAGGAACATATTTTATAATTTATTTTCCCGTTTGAATTTTGAAATAAATCTTTGGCAACAACAGAAAAATCGTCTGCAAATGTTTTCTTTTGACTGGAATGTAAAATAAAAGATTTATTTTGAAAATGTTTCCTAAAATTTAACATGACTCGAAAGTTACGTAGCTGCGTTTTTATAAAAAAGTATTCGTATCAACAAATTACCAAGCGGTGTAAGTCTCAGTTATGGCATATCCAAAAGAGATATTTATAACATATTAAATTTGAAAGGGAAAAAGCGTCTAGGTGAAAATAAAAATGAAAACATGACCACGAAACTTCCTTCTAAGACTGTTCAAACACAGGCAACTAACTATCAAAGAAGTGAAGTCTCTAATACTGAAAGAAAATCTGCCTGGTCAGAGATTCATTGCATCGAAACTAAAAATGTCTTCCGGAACCGTAATTAAAACCATTCATAAAGATTTTAAGTTAAAAAAGACGTTTAAACCTAAAGTTTTATCATTTTTTGCCAAAACATATTGCTGAAGGAATAGCAAATTGTTGAAAATTATATGAAATGCACCTGACTACTAAAACATGAAAAAACATCGTAGATGGCGAGGAATGGGTATATTTACACGACTGTAACCAAAAAAGATCAATTTTCTATTGAACAACTGACGGTAATGACTGTACGGAATGGCTTCATCAGTACACACAAAAAAGTTCCCAAAGGGATTCATGATAGTTTCAGAATTTTGTTACATCGGCAAATTAAAAAAAAATGGTCTCAAGTAAGGTCAAAATTAATTCACTCAAATATTAGCAGAATACTTTAGAACCAATTTCTGAAGAAAAATTCCAACCTTATAGGGAAAGGACATTGATAAAGTTAAGCTTCATGTGGACAAAGCCTCTAGTACAGTGCTTCTCAAACTTTCAATACTTGCGACCCAATCGAGCCCCCTCCTTACAATAACGATGTGTTGAATTTGAAAATACGATACTTTGACGCTAAAGCTACAATACGACTTTAACCTCTTCACCACCGGCGTATATAAACGTCTATCTCAGCCAGTGCGTAAATTTCCCCGGACGTATATATGCGTCTTTCTGAAATATGTTCACTACTATCCAAAAAATTATTCCAAAGACTTTCGAATGCAATAAAATGACTTTAACATTGTTTGAGAAGGATTAACTTATTTCACATACAGGATTTTCTTATATACATTTTCCCTTTCTCTCTCTCCCCAAAAGCACCACATATGCGTGCATATGTGCAAAACAGTAGCATTGGGGAGTGAATCGCGAAACTTTTAATCTACAGCTAAGAGATTAATTATAAGCCGTACACAAAGAAAATGATCCAGATAAGTGTTAATTTTTGTATATAATTTTATATATTTATATACGACCCCAACCGGTGCGGTCACTTGTAATTATTAAACTTGATCTTAGCTTAGTATTGTTAAGATAATTATAAAGCTCATTGAGCAGTACTGATACATTTATAAGTGTATTATATCAGTGTAAATATATATTTTTTTCCCATTATGACAGAATGTATTTTGTTTGTTTTACTTTCAAAAAATTAATATTTTGAAATAATCTTTTGTTTTCGACTTTTCAATATGCCCGCGCCCCCCTTCTAGGGTTATCATGCTCCCCACAGTTTGAGAAGCACTGATCTAGTCACATGTCTAAGTCATCTGGCGTTTATTTAGCAAAGAAAGAATCAGAAACATGAATAAAAGTATTTGATGAAATACCTCTGAAATCACCTGACGCTTCACCAATGGACTTTTGTACTTTCGGTTTATTGAAACGAGCCTCTTAGGAAAACCACATCCAAGAACACTGAACATACTTTAGAAAACGGTTCAAGAGGAATGGAACAAAATTGGCATGGCAGTACTAAGAACAAGTTTACTTTCATGGAAAATTCGAGCTAGAGTTTTAGTCAAGAATCAGAACTATCAGACAGAATCAAATCATCGTAAAAAATTATCGTCACTTACAGATAAAAATGAACTATCAAAATAGTTTCTGTAAAGAGCGAATGACCTGTATTTGAAATGACCTAATAAATTTTTATGTTGTATTTTGACCAAAATCGTCGAATTATATTTGACCGAAATTAAATATATATATATACATAATTCGAAACACTTGTTGCCTCAAACGATGCACTTTTCACACAATGCTCACCGTAAAAGAACAATACAATCTTTACCAAAAAGAGACCAGGTCGGACAATCTCACTCTCTCCGGTTGATGGCATAATTATTATTTCGCTCTGTCAATGTAAATATTATTTAGTCCTCTTAAACGTGCATATATACCTCCCTTTATATACTAAAACGTATCTAAATTCCATGCTTCCACTGTGAGAAAGATATAAAGTTAAAGAAGATATCCCAAATATTGTTCCAAGAAGATCACTACGTGATATAACTAGTTAAAAATTAACTGTTTTTTTCTTTCATGCAGGTATACATAAACATTGTGACGGGCTCACGCGTCTTTTCTTTAACATGACCTCCGGGTTCTTTGGGAGCCAAGATTAATGGCAACTCCTTTCCAACCAATCCCCAAGAAGCGAAATGTGAAGAGGAAATGCAAATAAGAGAGCTTTTAAATAACAGAAGTTTCATTATGTCGTATGGCTTTTGGGAGAATGTTATGTGTGTGAAAGTGATACAAGCGTGAATTGTCAGCCAATTGTGAAGTTACCTTGAAGATTAAGTCATTAGGTCAAGGTGCATACCATTGCACCCGCGCCCAGACGCCTCTTCATAAGATTGAAACAAAAACTGGATTAAGGTAGGATTGATTATTTGATATTAGGACTTGTAATATTATTAGAAGGGAGATTAGGAGATTTAAGTATTGATAGTGGTCCAAGATAGGCGATTCGGTTTAACTATTACTGTGTGTTTGTTCATTGTAGTTTCTCGCATAAATAATATTATCTAAATTGTTAGACACTTAAGTTTCATTCTTAATAAAGTCATATTAAGAATTTAAAAATGTCTATTCCTTTTGTAAACCCTACACCTCTAGCTTACGCGGATAATCAAAGAAACGGTCGCCTTAGGGATGCGGTTTCATAACATGTATTAGGTATTTGAATCTTTTTTTCCTTAAATATCTCCTTCAATTTTAGTGCATAGTTAGATGCATATAAATACTTCACTATTCTATCTATTGTATCAAACATCATTTCTATCTTTAAATAAGATGCAGAGGCAGGAAAAGTAATCGAGTTACTTATACAGACTTGAGGTGATTAGATTTTAAAGAATGTCGCTCGACATTCTCTCACAAATACAACAGCATTTTTTCCAGGAAGACAGCTGGAGTCCCTTTAAATAAAGGTTGAAAGACGCATCACAAGCAAAAGAAAACGCATTTGCATTTTTTTTTTCACTGAACAAACTCAAGCTGAAAAGAACTGACCAAATCAGTCAAAAACGCCAAACCGGAACATATGTAGCAGGCCCTAGTAACAAGCTTACGTGTTGTTTTACAAAACTCCGTCCTTTGTAAATGGGACTAGGTCCCAACAGCAGTCAACCGAAGTCAAATTTGACTGCCTCCACCACCTCTAAGGAAACGGAAGACAATTGTTTAGATCAAACAAGATTTACGGAACCCGAGTCAAAGGATGGGGAGAAAAAAGAGCGGGAAGAAAACTTGTTAGAAAGCTGCTTTTCCCTTTTTGTTTTTCTCTTTTATTCCCTTACAGAAGTTTTTGTCTAGCTTTCCTTGAAGCTAATGCAATTGTGTCTGCTTCCGTTGCTGTGGGTATGTTCTAAGTAAAAACTGTCATTGCATTAACCATTTGTTATTTTTTACCTGATGAAAAGAGATGGGCAGGGCACATTTGTGTAGGGTCGAGTACGGGATGATTGGGATCTAAAGAGACAGGGATTGTAAAGACAAGACAAAGGACGCAGATTTTTTTTTCTCCCACTTTTTTTATGTCTTGGAGAACTCGGTTTTGCATGCTAATGTAGAAGAAACGTTGTTTAATCTTCTTATATTTAAAATGAACATATGTTCCAAGTGACCTCTTTAAAACCCATTTGTACCGAAATATTAAAAAAATATTACTATTTCTCTCAGAAAGTACTAAATATGCATTTAAGCTTAACGATAAGTGTTGTGGGAATTTTCACTCTAATTTTAATTTTCTATAATTATTTTTCTGGATCAAAAACAACACATTATAAATTTGAAATGTCACCTGTCAAAGTTATGTGTAATTTAAAGTGATTTTTGAAAAGTAATAATAATTAACAATTCTAGTTTCAAACTAATGTTATGACTTTGAGTAATATTTTTCTAAATTGTTTATCGTCAAACATAATAAAAAGATTAAATTAAAAAAAATGTGTTAATTAGGCAAATATTTCAGAATTATTACAAAATGAATAGTAATGCAACAAATATTATATTATTACCAAGATGAAAATGAGTGATTAAAAAAAATAATCTGACAAATACGTTATTTTTTCATCTTCAAGGAAAACATAAAAATAATTATACAAATACATATCTCTGCCCGTATGCATATCTCTACTCGTTTATCATCAGTTTTTAACATTGGACAATCATATTCATTTCCGTGAGAGTTATATTAAGGTCGCACTATAAAGCAACAGACACTGTAATTTTGAGCCATGGTCAAGTAACGAAAACGACATATTAGCTGACATTTTAATCCCTAAACTTCTACACCAGGGAGGGTGCTTAAGCCTCGACAGAATTAGCGTACATTGGTTCTCTCTCTACTAGTTCAAACCCATTACACGGCAGCAAAGAGTTCATGAACTTGACCACTAGGCAACCGTGGTCTAGAGGTCAAAGCAAACAGCTTAAAAATAAAAAAGACGTTGAAAACGAAAGCGTTGATATTGCTAAAAAATAAAAAATTGCAATTAAATACTAAGTTGAATTTTTAAATTAGATTCTCGCTAGGAAAGAAATGTGAGAGTAGATATTTTTATTTATAAATAAATTAATTTAAATTTAAACAAGTGAAGTTACAAGTAAGCAAGAGGGACCGTGGGTAGCCTAGTGGTTAGAGCATCGGACTCCAGACCGCAAGGCCTGGGTTCGATGCCCGATGCCACCAAATACCCTCCGAGTACAAACAGAGTACGTGCTCATTAAATCAGTGAGTCCGAAAGTCTTGTGGGCCGTCGCATCAGTAACTACGAGTGCAGGGGGATGGAGAATATTTTCCTCCCCTCCAGTCTCATGCCTAAATTGTGGAGGTGGAGATAGGTGGTGTCGCCATTTATCGTAAAGAAGTCCAACCTGTATAAGGCTCTGGCAACTTTCATTCGACACGACAACGAGTGATTTTTTTCTCAGATGAAAAAAATATTGTGCTTCATTGGTTAGTGATACGTTTGAATATTGCAGGACATGACAAACAGAATAAATGATGCCTTGTAAGTAGTCTTATAATTTAGCAATACGTATAAGGTCTACTACTGCAATTTGCGATAAAATATTAAGATCAATACGTGTAAAGTTCGAAGTGAACGATTTCTACCTTTGTAGATATATTATATCTAGATCAGTGCTTCTCAAACTTTCAATACTTGCGACCCAATATTCACACAATCACAATTTTCATCGCGCCCCCTTCATACAATAACCATGTATTGAATTCGATAGTACTATACTTTAAAGCCAAATCTAGAATTCGACTTTAACTTCTCCGCCACCACCGTATATAAACGTCACGCTCAGCCAGTGCGTAAGTCGTTCTGGACGTATATATACGTCTTTCCTAAATACGATTTTTACTGTTCACTGCTATCCATAAAATTATTCCGAAGGCATTGGAATGCAATAAAATGACCTTAACGGTGTCTGCGAAGTATTTACTTATTCCAGACGATTTCTTATTTATTCCCTTTCTCCTCCCCAATACACCACATACGCATGCATATGCGCATTACGGTGGTATTGTGCAGTGAATTGCGTAACTTTTAATCAACAGTTAAGGGATTAATTATAAACTGTACAAATTATCAAGATAAGTGTTAATTTTTGCATATAATTTTATATATGACAAGCCTGTGCGGTCACTGATGATTATTAAACTTGTTTTTAACTTAGTATTGTTAAATTAATTATAAAGTACTTTGTATAGTATTGATACATTTATAAGTGTATTATATCAGTATATATATATTTCATTATGTCAGAATGTATTTTGTTTGTTTAATTTCAATACATTAATATATTTTTTTTTTTTTAAATTATCTTTTGTTTTCCACTTTTCAAAATGCTCGCGCCCCCCTAGGGGGGCGCGCCTCACAGTTTGAGAAGCACTGATCTAGATAGAATTATACATTCTCTCGTACTCAGACCACTAATTAGTATAATCTGCCTGTGCTTATAGTATAACATACCTGTGATTGCAATCGAATCACCAACGACGTTATTAAATAAGACATGAATCTATATTCTAAGCCTAAGCCAAGTGGATTTCCCATTTCGTTTCGCGGTTAATCTAATTTTGCTATTTAGTACAATGTGACATCTTAAAATCTGATTCATCTGATACTAAATTTCAGCATGTTTAAAACAATTGAAAGCAAGGTCTAAATTTAAAAAATAAAATTTGTTGTTATGTGATTGTTAAAGTGTAGTTTGTATACAAAATATAAAAAAGGTTTTTTTTTTTTTTTTTTTTTTTTTTTTTTTATTAAAAATAAAAATTTTATTTTTTTTTTTTTTTTTTTTTTTTTTTTTAAATGTACAATTAATGTAGTTCACATTATATCAGTAAGCATTTCAAGATAAATAAATATCATTTAAATTTAAATTTATCCGTGTACTTCAGAATCAAAAACCAAAAAGAATAATTATAGAAATATTTCTGAATATTTTATGTTAAAAAGCATAAATTATAAAATACGCATACACAAATTATACAGTTGGATTTATAGGATACAATACATAATTTACGATAATTTTATTTTGTTTTGTTTTTATCTTCCTCAAAATGTGTGATGAAATGGAAGCAGCAATATTTATTCAGCTTCTTTGTCTTGCTATAAGCACGCAAAATAGAAGTGTTAAATCAAAAAAGTCAATCAAGCATTGTGAAACAAAAATGCAAAAAGCTATATTTACGAATGAGGAATGCTGGCTTTAATCAAAAATTGATGAAGACTTCAATGGATTTGTAACTATCATTTGATTTTCCAACCCTATTAAGTACGAACGACAAAACCAAACACGAAATGTAAATGTTCAAGTCCATTTCAAATAAGAAATGTATTTTTATATTGATGTAATTAGTGTAAATTTAAAAGGAAAATGTGAAACATTCTTATTAAAAGTTTCACGGTCGTTTACTAGATACCCAGACATTTTACTTCAGATATTTTAGGTGGCCGTGGTAGCCGAGTGGTATAGGTATCGGATCGTGGCTTGCCTTGTCACGAGTTCGAGCCCAGTACCACTAAAGACCCGCCGTGTAGGGCAGCGATGCACGTTAAATCTGTCGAGAGCTGCAACGTCCTCCCGTTGGTGTGGTAGGTAATTAGGAGAGGAGGATGCCAGCTCAGGTGTCGTCCTCGTCAATTGACCATGGTTCAAAATTACGAGGTGCGTCGCCAAAAGCCCTCGTGTAGATGAACAGTGCGACGTTAATATTCAATCCATCAGATGTTTTAGATACATTTTGATCCCAAACTGGTCATCAAACTACTAACTTCAATTTTAGTTAGTACTTCGAGTAATCATTTAATATAATATGTTGAAAAAGGTGAAAGAGGGTGAGAATTACGTACAGAACAATTACTTACTTAACTCATTGGGAAGAGACCATATTTGGATAATACATTTACATACAAAGTGTGACACAGAAGAAACACAAGTCCAAGTATGTAGCTTAAAAAATGAGTAGAGTTGGCCACAGCTGTTTTAGTGACATCATTCCATACACCACATTTATGCATGTGACTAATTTCATCTTAATTGATCGTGCTAGTTGAGGAGTACTGCGTCATTGAGTGAAGACATGCAACTGCATTCTGCCAGAAGAGTGAAAATCAACATCAAGTTTCGGGTGAAATTTAATAAATCAGCCATGAAAACATTTCAAATATTAACCGAGGTTTTGTGCAGATGAAAGTTTGTCTAGTGCACATGTGTTTCAAAGGTATACGAGGTTTTCAGAGGCAAGGGTGTGTGCAGAAGAGGCTGAACGCGCTGGGTGCCCAAGGTCCGCGATTATAGACCAAAACATTGCCAAAATTCACGATATGAGTGGGTTCTTACTCACATCAGTGGTCAGACTGTTAATCAACAGTACTACATCGAGGTACTAAAAAGACCTCGCGTGAAAAAGTTACGAAATAAAGGCTTGAATTGGGGAGTGATAGATCGCTGTTGTACCAAGGTAATGCATCAACTCACATGGCCCTGTTTGCCAAGCCTTTTTTTAATGAGCAAAAATATTACAATGATGGGGAATCTTCCTTATTGACGTGATTTGGCCCCATGTGACTTTTTATTTATTTCCCACAGTTAAATCTAGCTGAAAGGGAACCCATTTTACTTCAGTTGAAGAGATTCAGGCTAAAACGGAATATCTCCTAAAGGGACTTCAATAAATCTCGCTCCGCAACTTTTACCGGAAAAAGGCAGCCCGAATGCAGAGGTGTATGAAGTACTTTGAAGGTGATGCTGTCAGGGTGAACTGATTCTATAAGTACAATGATTTATTGAACCAGTCTCATTTTTCTTATGCCACACCTCTTACACACACAAACACACACACA
>BMAV01013792.1:0-19694 GCA_019973955.1 Trichonephila inaurata madagascariensis | reverse complement strand
TTTAATTTATAATTAATCATTATAAAATTTTAATACATTTTTTTTCATTTTTGCATTTTGGTGAAAACAGTTGATTATAACATTTTGAAATTATTTAAGGAACAAAATATTATTTTATCCTGTTTTGCCTCTATATAAACATTGTTGATACCAAACATTATTTCTTTACTTCTAGTAGAATAAATTTAATTCTACTATAAGGTTTAACACTACAAATACGTTTTCATCGAAAATATCCTTGACCCATTTGAACTATAATGCTTCCCTTTTAATGTATAGTTGGCAAATCTTGGAAAGAATATGTATAACAACCTGGAGGATATTATATCTGACCTTTTAAGCCAGACTATTGACTTCAATCGTCGTAACCATTAGTTTCAAGCTCCGGTACAAACTATTTCAAACTGCTGACATTCCTACGATTATTCGACACCAGGCTTCTCAAAATCTGGTACTTAAGAATATCCAAATACACCATAATAGATTATAAGGAAGTATAACACATTTAAGTGATAGACTTATTGAAAAAGTTATTCGTTATGTATTCAGTTTATAAGTAATTGTTACGTTAATGGTCTTCCTAAAAATGTCTGTTGTTATTTCTACCTGGTAATTGCTTTTATGTTTTCCGAGACAGGTTATTGCTTTCATGTTCAACAATACAACAATATGGGAAACCTTAAGCCAAAAGTGGATCTAGACAACACAAAGAAATGAATTCGAATAATTCGTTTCTCTGTTGTATCTAATAAAAGTGTTAAATTCGGTACATTAGTTTAGCATTGAAATACATATTTAGAAGATAAGGGAAACATAACAAACATATATTTCATAATAAGGAGACACAACTAGCTAGAAAAATTTCAATAGCTAAATAAATAATCTTACTTTCAAAAGGCTAATTTAACAATTTAGTGCAAGATAACCTGGGAATGTATTCACAATTTTGTAATCATTTAAAAAAAATGATGATTTTAACAATTCAGTGTTATGATTGGAATTGGAAAGATTTATTTCCCATTTATAGAAAACATTTTTCGAAAAACATTGCATTTAAAAACGAATATTTTGTAAACTTTGCACTGTTCCATTTGTTCTCTGCTGTTAAAGCTTTGTCAGGGTTTATATCCGAAATGCTATAATAATCATACTGTGTAAATGTGCATCGGATTCTGGCCATAGATATTAACTTTGTCGATAGTTGATTGAATTTTTGTGCTAATATTAATGAAAGAATTCCTATCCTTAGCTTAAACAACAAAAATTAACATCTTCCTTTTTTTAATGCATGCAGTAAAGCAGGAAGAAAACATGATTAAATTTGGAGGTATACATGGTTCAAAATTAATACACATAGCTGCTGCCTGTGACAGCCAAAATGTCCCTAATCTGGCTACGCATTGAGTTGATCACTGGTTGGATAATAAATCTCACTCCACGCTTTTTCAAGTCTATCTTACGCTTCTGCAATCGTACGGGCTGGAGACAGGTGTTGGTTTGACCTCTCACTACTAAACGACCAGATGTTTTAAATGCGTGATAGATCTGGAGAGCGTCTTTGCAAAGCCAACATTCGAAGATGTTAAGAAATAGTGATTAAATAACTTGAAATAAGTGAGGAGATAATAAGCAGTATGTGGTCTCTTGCGTTATCTTGTTAAATGATGTGTTTTCGAGAAGTCGAAAACAAGGCACAGTCAAAGACTAAGATTTGACAAATGTAGCTGGCTGTTGAGATTACCGACAACGCGCGAATGTTCATATACAAATTCTGGAACTGTCATCGTTATCTAAAGGAGCCATATCATTTGATATTCTGTACTTCCTAGTAATGATTTGCAGTGATTTGTTAATAATATTATACAGTCTCATGTGCTTCTATTCATTGACAGGAATATCGGTGATTTCTTTCAAAACAATAATGCCTAACTGTATATGGCACGGAATGCGAGGATTATTTACCCTCTGTACAAATATTTTCATGGCATTCGATCATTACGGTTTCTTCCCTTATAGGAGTGGTTCTCAAACCCAATTTTCAATCATAATTTTTATCGCACCACCCAAAAAAATAATAATGTATTGAATGCAATAATAATGCACTCTTTGGCGCTAAAGCTACAATACGATCATAAATATAAACCATACAAATTAACAAGGTAAGCATTAAACTTTGTACATGTTACTCCTTTCAGTAATATATATTTTTATTTTTTTTTTTACTTTTTGTTCGATTCACTATAAAACCGTGTTTTTTAGTTTGTTTTTAAACTATAATTTATTTTATAATTATTTTTATACTATACACGATAAAAATCACAATTTCAGTGAATAATTTAACTAAGGGAAAATATGCTTACTTACTTTCAAGGACTTTTCAATTTTTATTTGATAATTTGAGGAAAAATCCAGTAAAACTAAAGAAAATGTTCCAAATAAAGGCCATAAATCCCAGGCACATTTTGCTAACAATACAGGAACGTTATTTTCCAGCAAAACTGTCAAATTTTGTTCACGTTATTGTAGTTTTGCTGTAGTTTGATGCTCTACAAATAGCATTTTGAACTTTTTCTTCCTTGTGTCTTTTTGACAAGGTGATGTGCTACATTTATGGCTTCATAGTTTTCTTCATAGAGTTCTTTAGACAGCATTTGAAAATTTCATTTCAACTCGAGCGTTTCATGTCTATAGCTTTTCTTAGATTTACTTTCACTACCTTGATTAATATGCATTATTTCAGCAGGTTCTTCAATTGCTTGATCAGTTTCAACTTCCTTGAATAGCGATCACAGATGCCCATATATTTTTATATTATTCTCATTTACATTTATAAACCATAATAAGTCGTACAACACAGCAATCAAGACCACAAAGTTGTTCATGGGGGAAAGTGCAGCATGTTTATAGAAAATATTTTTGAAAAGTGGTCGCGCAGTTAACTCGATCTAAACAAGTACCTTGATTGTAAAAAAACGTTTGCCACTCTCAGAAAAGAGGCATATTCATGACAAATTAATTTTAGTTCCCATTAAGACTGTCTAATTGGAGAATACTGTCAAGGTCACTGTTAACGAATAAACAGTTTTCCAAGAATTAACGATTTCGTGAGCCTGGGTTGACTCAGAGCCTCATGCGACCGCTCCCATGTTAAAAATCTATTCAATGTCAGTTCTAAAAATAATTGTGTAAAACGTTTTTCATTATGCATTATATGTTTCAGAATACTCATAAAAATACATCTTGGCCAAATAATCCTTCGATATGCTTATCCATATATCATAAAACTTATTCACATGGAAAAAAAAGCAACAGAAAAATATTATTTACAACGTTCCTAAGAGAAAAACAGACAGAGTGAAACATACCAGTAAGTTTGAAGGTCAAATATATGATAATCAGAAGTAATATTTTAGGGGTTAAAAGAAACGTAATAAAAAAAAGATTACAGTAAAGCAAACCAAATGTCTTTTTTTATTTGGTTATAGGATCAAAGATAGCTAATGAGCGTTTGAAGTGGAATCATTTATTTTTGATGATCAACAGATGTCATATATAAATTACATCAGTGTAAATGTGCCTTTTTTATTATATCAGAAATCATTTTGTTTTATTTCATTCCAAAAAATTACTTTTTTAAACCTTTTATTTTCAATATGTTCGCTACCCCCTCGCAAGGTTATCACGCCCCACAGTTTGAGAAACAATGCCTAATAGAGTTTATTTGATATCAGATGAAACGTGAATGGCCAGTGTGTCACAACGATCGATATTTAGAAAGTACTGTACAACAAATTTGGACCATTTTACTCCAGGGAAATATCATTTGTCTATTTTAATCATTGACACATTCTGTTAAGACCTATATTACAACACGAGTTGGTCCAACACCCCTCGAACCCATATTTCTTTTATTAACTACTCTAATGCTTTGAATCTGAGATCACTCTTCTTTCATGTGTATTAAATTTCATTCGTATTCAGTGATTCCTCCTTTTTGTGCCTCATTTGCAAAAATCGTGAGTGTATGCTCATTAAGTACACTTATTATTGTGCAGTTACATTTTTTTTTTTGGATTCTTTAATTAGTTTTCACTAAAAATTATGCGTTATAATTTTTTAAATAGAAAGTGAAACTTTTATTATTATTAATATTTTTTTAATTCCGCATTTTGTCTCGAAATAAATTTCACGCTCTATGCAATTATTCATTCGAAAACGAAATTATTATAAGCGAACTAAAAATTTAATTTGTTATGGATGAACCCATTACAAATGTTAAAAATCCTTTAATTATTTAAATATTTATATATGTCTGAAAAATTGTTAATCTGCGAATATTAAATTTAACTAATTTTTAATTTCCCTATTATTTTCTTACAGCATCACAATAAGTGTGTCTATATAGTATTTTTAAGGATTCATATAGAATGGGAAATACTTGTTTCGCTCTCTAAAATTCATTTAAATAAATTTTAACAATGTGCTCTCTTTGAAGTATGAATCTAAGCAATCTTGAACCTTCAGTGAATAAAACGTATGGCAGTAAGATTAATGTAGAATAAACGTTTATAAAAAAGGCGAAATTAAGTTCGATTTAACCCGTTTTATCCCAATTTATTTATTTTATTCAAATTTGAGGCGAATCATATATTTTCTGAAGTTAATTAAACCTAAATAAACTAAATATAACAAAATGTGAGATTGTTTCATATTTTATCTAGGAAACCTGACCCGTCTGCTAAATAGGACACTGGGATAAAGGGGATACAATTTGCTCTTACATGTTTTAGTGTTTTCTTTAATGGTGAAAGGCGATTTCCGAATACAAAATTTAACTTTATTTGAATAATACTTTCTTTTCTACGAGATAAATTCCCTTTTCAGTTGAATTTCACTCTAATCTTGGTGGAAAGCTTGAAAGCAAGCCTGAAAAAGTGTTTTGTCACACTTGCTACAGTATGGTTTTGGTTTCTCTTTGCAGCTCTCTCTTAGACAAAGACTATTCTCCTCGCTTAAGTAAAAAATTATTATTACTGTCTTTATAGATGTCTTATTTTGTGCCCCAGAAGTACAGTCAAGATCCTAGGTCTACCTCTTGTTTTTATTATAGATATTTTAGACAAACTATTGTTATAGCTCCTCAGAACTCCTTTCAAGTTTAGGCCTTTGTTAAGAATTTTGTGAATTATCCAGGCATTTACCAAAGCCATATCTAGTGAAGGTATAGAAAGTGGCCAATACCACTTTGTTCCCACGAATTTTAATGGATTAAAGTCGAGCCAACTAGTCGTGGTGATCCACATCACCCAGTTGTAAGAATTCATCAAATTCGCTTCTTCACGTTAACTTTATATTTGTGTCTTCATACTGGTTTCCTAATTTCATAAAATTATTATTGAGTATGGCAAATAAAGGTTTTACTTTGAAGGATTGATCCTGAGCATTCTGACTAATAGAGTTCCATTGTCCACAAAGAGTAAATAAGATTACAACTTTTGCAAAAGATTTCGTGTCATGTCATTTTTCACCACGGTAATGCCAAGGTCGTCAGCATTTTACCAGTAATCACGTTTACAGGTATTTGAATGATAACCAGTTAGAAACAAAATTAATATTGCAAAATTGTACATTGCGGTGATTTATTCTTTATCCAAGATGACTGATGTATTTTATCTTTTTTTCTGTATTTTGTTGTCAAAGTGCTATAGCTCTGTTCAGGCTATAAACTATCTCAAGTTCTAACCTCCAGAGGCCCAGGAACATCGTTTTCAGAAATCTCCTCAGTATTTACTTCATTCTCATCTCCTTCACCTTTGTCAGTTAGTTCGCTGACATCTGGTGGTAACACACAGCAATTCTCTCAACGTTGATCTCATCTGAACTTTAATACTTCTAATGCTTCCTCTAACTTCAGAAACCTTTGCAGGAGTAAAACATTAGAAGAGAAATTCTTTTTTTCCCTCTTAGTTATAAAGAGAGAAAGAACGCATCAATTGCAAACGTATCGTCCCACTGTCCTATCTAGAAGACAGTTATATAAAAAATAATGAGCTAAAAATTACATAAGAACAATATAGCTCTAATTAATCACCAGGATGATAACGAAGGAGTACTATCACATAAAAAATGCCCCTCCAAGTGTCCAAAGTAAACTGAAAAAGAATTCTGCAACCGCAAAGAGATGATACTAATCATTCACTAATGTGATGAATATGCAAAATATCCAGAGTAAGGGGGAGGGATTGTAACACATAACTCACGCTAGAAGAAGCTAATACATATCCCTGCATAATCCAATTGACAAAATATTTGCAACGTAAATATAATAATTTCCACATGATATTTTTAGCTGTCCTCTAAATAGTACAGTGGGATAAAATGGGTTAAATGAATATATTTTTTAAAAAAGTACAAAATCAAATTATAATCGTTCATGCAATTCATGGTATAGCATCACTTACAAAATATATTTTTTTTCGATTAAAATGGTTGATGATCATACGTATCAGAAAAATTAGAACTTGTTAAAATGACAGCTTGCGTAACACAATTTCTGTCTGTTAAAATAACATTTCGAACTTCATATTCTTGAATAATCTTAAGGGTCATAATATGATTATACATTGATATTTTTCTAAAAATAATAAAATAAAATAAATATATAACTAATAAATATATAACTAATAATAAACTAAATTTTGAAATAAAAGAATCTTGCCTATTTTGTTTGGTTGCGTATAAAAAAGTTTACATTTAAAAGTATTATCTGAGAAAAATAATCTCACCCTCTAGTCTGAAAACGCTTATGCAGAAACACAACCTGAACTTTTTTTTTCCCTAATGAGGCTGCGCATTGGTATTTTTACCTTTGCAAACCTAGTACATTTCCCAGGAGCTGGTACCACTTTTTAGTGTTGCACTACATATAGGCGATACTAATTGTGGCAAGTAATTTTCGTGGGAGGTACTTGAGCTCTGATGGTGCGAAATTGTACTTTGGAATTTAATTTTAACGAGAGAGTCCAAGCCAAGCGGACAATCAAGGAAATTTTTACATATCGCTTAATCATACGATATGGATGCTGTCTAATTTGTGCAATATCAAAATCCACCGACTTGGGCCAGGATCGAACCCGTAACCTCAATGGCAGAAGACCAGTGACAAACCAAATACGCCACCCAGCCTGCACCAACCTGAACTTTAATCATTTTTAAAAAAAGAAAAATGATATATCTTTTACAATGAGCCAACTTTATAATTTAGGACTTCAATGCAAATGCAAGATAAAAAAAGAAAAAAAAAAACAAAACACAAGGACTATTGGCATTGAGCCTCTTTAAGAGCACGATATTATCTAAAAAATAAAACGAACCAATTTGAAGATTATTTATTTTGTATGTGTTTTCCTTTTGAAATTTCATTAGAGTCTAAATTTTGAAAATCATCTAGATTATGTTGTTGTTGCTGCTTAGACCACCTAATCGACAGTAATATCACAGGTCAAGGCTCAAGAAATTCATCGCGACTGAGGGTTAGATTTTTAAGCCTTAGATTTTAGCACCGTGCAGGTGACAGTACAATTTGGCTCTGTTCCACCCCAATAAAGAGGAGAAACACCCTGGGAGTGATCAGAGGCCTCCCACATCTCTTCCCCTTCCACCAACCTCACGAGAGATCTTGCTGCTCGACGGCTATTTATAGAGTACCCTTATGCCGTGAAGGTCCTATACATTTACAAACTTCCATGTCATTTCCAGGATTCGAACCTAGGACTTACGGCAACGTAGGCAGCGTCACTAACCACTATACCGTATGGGCGGCAGTTAGATTATAAAAATGAGTCGTTAACATTGTACATCGGATAAACGATGAAGACGACTTTGGAACTGGCACCTCACTCTCTATACTTCCACGCCAACTTGAAGACTTGAGCTTATATACGCATTTATTCTTCATGACATGCCTATTTTCAGTAGCACCATGACTTAAAATCATGACTATATGGCCACAAGTTCATTGCCATGACCTCTGGGCCACCGTGATTACATTAAAATATTTCAAAATAACCTTAATACAAATTAGACCTAACTCATGTCAAATTAAATGAGGTATAATGTGAGGTAGTAATACTATTTAAATACTATTTTTTTAAAATCATATTATATAATGAAATATTTCTCTTCATAGAATTAATTCTAGCTGAAATTACAATTGCTAATTACTTACCATTTTACTTTTGATCATTTACCTTAATATTAAAAAAAACAAAAAAAAAACATACACACATTTTAATTTATAATGAAGCCTAAAAGATGGGTGAACGAAAGAATATTTACGCGGGAAATGTCTTAACGATAAATTTCCGTGCACAGATATATCCTAGAAATTCGTTTTGAGAAAGCGGAAATTTAAAAAGAAAGCAAAAAAAAAACTATATTTTTACAGGAATTTCCCTGTTAAGCCAATGTGAAAAAAAATCAACTGTAAAAAAAGCGGTTTACAATAATTTTACTCGTAGAACTATATATGGAGCAATAATTACTGCTCTCTTTTACGAGTCTATGCAGACAATACAAACCAATCACTCCGCTAAACACAACCCCTTACACCTGTAAACAAATGCCTTACGATTCACTTCTCTTCAGGTTGAACATCCCGAGGTCGTTTGACAAAATAATTACGTTTCATCAGACAGCATCGAAGGCGCGCGGTGAAAACCCCCACCTCGACCGATTCTTTAATTTGTGTAGGACCGCAGAAATCGCTGCTCCCTTCTCTCTGCACGACAAAAACAGAATTAATTAAAATGCACGGGGACTGACATTTCCGTTCGAACTCGCGGGCAATTTAATTTCCGAACGCAATCACCGCCTCTGTGTTAAAAATGACCCACCCGAGCGACGCCTGGTGGAACCGGTCGAAAACTGCCTTTTATAGAGAACTAATTTCATCAAACATTCGAGAAACGTACGTTGCGTACGCTGGTTCAAATTGTTTCAAATATTTCTCGCTGTTGTAATTAATTAGTTTCCTAGTAATCGTCTGCCTGATTGCCACGCAACTCAACTCGACTCTTTTTATTTTGGAACTTTCGCTACTCTCATCTTTTTTTCTTCTTTTCTTTCTATATCCGTGTTTCTAATTTTTATTTTGAAAATTCGGAAGCTGTGTTTTTGGGTACGCTGCGTTGATTAAAGTGTGTGTTTTAATTAAACCAATTGGCAGTGTTTTTATTTTGCAATAAAACTGCAATTTAGCGTGATGTTTTGAAACACCTCTATCTCGGGAGATATTCGAACGAAATAAAACTTAAAAAATAAAAAAAAACATTTTATTTTTAAAGGAAATGAAGTTGTGATCTCTGTTTCTTATGATGTGTTAATTTCATTTTATTTCACAACTGAATTGAAGTTATTTATTTGGCTTTCAAGAGGGAAGGAGGTACATTTGTTAATTGTATCACTTCAAAGAATAAATGTAAGATTCTTGTCAGGTAAACTTTCTAGTTTCGAAAAAACAAAAGGGGGAACAAAGCAATTTTGATGGGTTTTTTTAAACATTAATTAATTATAATTAAATATCAATGTTTCTTTTTTCGATCTTCTGTTGCATATTAAAATTAGAAACTCTGATCTCCATGTAGATAAATACATCGGAAAATATCATTACAGAATTTTGTTTTTGCGCAGCATTTTAAAGTATCCGACTACGTTCGGAACAGTAATTTTGTAAAATGGCACAAACGAATATTTTTTTTAGTATTTAGTGTTAATTTAGATTAGAATACATGCATAAAATTATTTTAAGAATATTATTATAGTAAACAATTATTTAAATACACTAGTTTGGCAAAAAATGAACTTAGAATTACCACTTTTTAAAATATTCTCCTTTCATGAAAAATACTTCTATAATTATAATATTTTGTTTATATATAGCTAAGACTTCTTCAGAGAGCCTGAACTAGAATACTGGAGAAATTTACATTACTTTCAAAGTTACTATCAATTAAAACAATTAAATAATTATCAGTGTTTTTTTATTTGTTAAAAATTTCTCTACTCCATTGCATTAAAATACGGATAAATTCACTTCTAGATTATATATTTCAAAAATCCTAGTTCAGGCTCTATACAGAGGTCTGAGCTATGAATAGGCTAAATATAAATATTATAAAAGCAGAATGTTTTGAAATTTGATTATTCTATGTATATATTGTTACGAATTTTGTGTAAATAGTGTAAATAATTTGTATTTGAGTGTTTAATGCATTTGTATTACTCTATGTTATGTTTATTTCATGTGAAAATTGTACCATTCACAAGCAATGCCGACCCTTACGTTATAATGGCGATCCAATGAGAACTTGGCGAAATCATGGCGGTAGAACCAAGTTGGCATCATTTTTGGCGACCAAGTTGGCGGCCAATTTGGCGACTTTGGTGACCAATTTGGCGATTTTGGCGTCATTGGCGACCATGTTGGCGAGTTCGGAACCCTCGGGAATCTTCTAGAAAGTAGATCTCTCCACTAGTGTCACGTTCAATGACACGAGCTGTTATATTTCTGGAAGTTTCTGTCACGCTTATAAATGAGATGCTCGCCAGGTCGGCGAGGAGTCTGGATTAAACCAGCGAGTAGTGAGGATTGTTTTGACTAGCGATGTACTCGGCTGTGCTTGTGAATAATCTTTACTTACGTGTATTTTTAAACACTGTTATTGTGTTTGATTGCTGTTGAAGGTGTGAAGACCTTTGGATATTTACTCTGTGAATATCGCTGCTGAATCCTGTATTTAAAGGATTGGATTTTTGATAATAAATTCGCATCGCTCTTAAAGAACTGTTTATTTTCTTTGTGATTGTTTTGCATAAAATCCTCGAACCCTCGGATCTACGTAACAATATATATGTTCATTTTTTGTCAGAATAATACATTTAAATATTTTTTTATTATAATATTGTTCTTTTTAAATCAATTTTATTCGTGTATTCTAATCTAAGAGACACTAAATATTAAAAAAAAATATTCGTTTGTAAGCTTTTGTGAAATCACAATTCCTAACGCATTTCGATACCTTAATAGAATGCGATGACTGCCCGCTTTTATTGCTCAAGAAGGTTTCCAGAATTCTATTTTTAAGACGACTGTTACGTGTTCATTTGAATGAAAAAAAAATGTGTATAAGAATGACGCAAAATGTTTAATTCTAGAATTAAAGTGAAACTAGAAAGCATTCATAAATTGGTTAATTCTGAAATTCGTTATGAATATATATATATATAAAAAAGTCAGTATTTGATTCAGAATCAAAGTTTTTTTTAATGAAATAATTTTTTTTAGAGTTACGAATTTATATTCTATAAATGCATGCATTTATTTTTTTTACAAAAATGAAGAATACAATTATAATTAAGTGCTTTAAACGAATATCAACATATCCGACTACGTTAGTGGAACAGTGATTTTAAAAAAGCGCATAAATGGATAATTTCCATGATATTTAGTGTCACCTACATAAGAATACATGTATAAAATTGTTTTAAAGAAATTTTGACCAAAAAAAAATTATTTGAATACAATATTTTGTCAAGAAAATTTAACTTAGAATATCCTTTTTTTCAAAATGTTCTCCTTTTATAAAAAATGCTTCTAAAATAATAATATTGTATGTGTGTGTGCTTATATAAAGTAAAGACTTCTCCAGAGAGTATGAACTATTTTGTTTGAAAAATTCACATTATTTTTAGAGTTACAACCAATTGAAATAATCATCGGCGTTTTTTTCTTAAAATACTTTCCTCTGTTTTCGTAAAACATGGATAAACTCACTTCTGAGTTATATATTTAAAAAATTCTAGTTGAGCCTCTGTAGGGAGGTCTGAGCTATATACAGGTAAAATATTATTTTAATACAAGTATTTTCAAAAAAGGAGAATATTTTGAAAATGGGTCATTCTATGTTCATTTTTTGTCAAAATAGTGTACTTTAATATATATTTTTTTTACCGAAATAATATTCTTAAAACAATTTTATATACATTTTCTAATCTAAGTGACACTAAATATCATAAATACTATCAATTTATACGCTTTTGAAAAACCACGGTTCTGAACGTAGTCGGATACCTTAAATTAATTTCCCCAAATAACTAAATTTGTAACATTTTTTATGTAATGTACTTGGACTTTAAAACATTTTGATGGTTTGAAAAGTTATATAGAAGTGTCATACATTAAATGAAATCTGACATTATGAAGTAAAATAAAATGTTCTATGGTGGTTACATAAATCATTAAAGCTTAAAATCATATTGATTGAATGTTTTAAGCCATATTAGAATTAAAAATAAAGCAAAACTCACATACTTCCTAAAAATACTAAAAATACTCTGTATCAATTTCAAAACTATGAATATGGAAACATTTTGTTTTATTAAAACTATTGAATTCCGAGTCATTTTTATATGGCTGTGCACGCTTCATTATACATTACATTTGATTTTTCTTTCGGCTTGAAAATTGTTTCAAATCAGTGACACATTTTATGAAATGAAATAAATACATTTTTCGTTGTTTCTAAATTAAAATTAATTCTCAATACTCAGATTCCATTTTCTCTAAGTATACATAAATCAATTTGTTCCTAAATTAAGAAATATTCCATTAATAAAGGCAAACATTCATTTTAGTATAACTATTGTTTTTATAATATGTATAAATAGTCCATTTTTTTCTTTATTTTAGTTATGAAAAGTACTATCCTTTAATCTCAAGAATGTAATTTCTCATAAATTTTTTTTGGATCCTTCGATTTGTTGCCAGTATTTTACTTTCCTCAATTATCGATGAGCGCATTAAAGATTGATAACCTGAAATGAGGCGATTAAAGAATACTTTTGAAGATTTATGACAAACACAGGTTGTATGTAAAGAGGGGAAGCAATTATGATAAAAAATATCTTACTTAAATAAAGACAAAGTATTTTACATATAAATAAACATTTAAAAATAGAACAATATTTCTAGATGTCTACCGTTTCTACTTTCATTATTAAAACAAACCTTTCCATATTTCGGGTATAAAAATTCAAATGCTGTATTTGATCAAAAACTATTTACATGTTCTTGTTATTTACCTTTCCTTAAAGAATAGCATGAATTATTTAAATTGATTCATGTAAATAAATGTTTCACGTAACGATTCTTTAAAGAAGATGAAAGTATTTAATAATAATCAAAGATTAGTTGCAGTTAAGTTTATAACCATGTGTATCAATGTGGATTATATATATATATATATATATATATATATATATATATATATGTATATATATATAATTCCTACAAACCTAAGAATCAATGAAAATGGATTTTTAACCCATAAAAACCTTCCAAAGGATAAGTAGACATTTAAAAACTTAACAGAAAAAAAATGGAAAACTATTATGTTTTTAGAGCGGTCACAGATTTAGGACAGTGAAATTTCAGATTTAGGGTTAGTTTGCTTAGTCACAGATTTAGGGTTAAGTTTGCTTTATAGGATACAACCTTCACAATCCAGCTGAAAATTTTGACACAATGAGGTACAATATACATATATATTTCCTATTGTAGATTTCAATGAATTTAAAAGTAAAATTTTAAGTGATTTACTTAACATTAATTATGAAACCGATAATGATTTTACTTACAAATCTATTAAGCATCAAATTGTTATGTGGAGAAAATTCCGGTTATATTTGCAAGTGGTTTTATATTTATTGCTTATCACAAATTTTCAAATTAATACTGTTTTTAAAAAATCGAATAGCAGCAAAAGACTAATTACTAATCGTATTTCAACTTTTTACAGAAAAATTCCCAAGTACATATTAAACATTAATATTAAAATCCCTCATATTTTTTGACACCAACATTTCATAAAAATTCTATTATATTTAGAATTATAACTAATGGCTTTAAAATTTGCATTACACGTTCGGGGCAAAAAGATACAGAATATTATACAATACACTTGAGACAATATTATTGATTCTATTATATTATAATAGAAAATATTTTATTCTGAAAATGGTAGTTAAAAGAGTATTATATCCATTCATACAAATGATTTTAAACGATCCATTTAACTTCATTGATATAGGATACATGATTAAAATTCTCAAAACAGCTTATAGTAACTAATCTTTAATTAAATTAATAAAATATGATAAATATCTTACCGTTATTTAATTAGTATTAATTGAAGCTTATATTTTCATAATAACTGTTATTATCAGCAAATCAAAGGACTGCCAAAAGGTGGGCCTATAGGTAACTCTTAACTAATATTTACTTACTCTATTATGAACAGGAAAAAAATAGTAACGATTCATGTTAAATATTTAGATACCTAGATGATTTAATTATTTTTAGTAATATGGTGGATCATGTTAATAGTTTGAATTATTATCCATAATATGTGAAATTATTAACAGCCAATCACAGTATTGATCAGCAAACTTTCGGACCTTCAATTAAACTTTAAGAATAATTTGCTAACTAGTAATAATTTTGAAAGAAAGAGAAATTTTGAATTTAACATTATAAAAATGATATTCTGGTGTAGCAACCTACACGCATTTTTATTTAGCAGTTTTATTCTAAATTTTATAAAAAATAAATAATGATTTAGTTTTTGACAATGAATTAAAAAATGATATAAAACAATTATGTCAATATTGCCTGGATTACAAATATTCAGTTAAGTACTTTTTTAAATATATTTTAAAATAATTTTAGCTTTCAATTTTAACCTACTTTTCGCTTAGTTTAGTTACAAAAAGACAATCGAGGTCTCGTCTCTGTTTTTCAATTTTCTGTATCAACACGCCATTTCGCATCTTTGAGATCGTAGTAGTGGTTTTATGGTCTTATAAATTTATTGGTTAGCATAAATTTAAGTATGTTTTTTATTTCTGTTTTTCTTGTTAAATATTTTTGTAATTTTCTTTCAGTAATTATCGTTCTTGTGAAAATTTTTTTTTCAATATCCATGCATTCTTTTTTATTGTTTTGTGTTCATCCCATAGGTGTTCATCATATGTGTAGATTTTCAATGGGGTTCTGTTTTTCTATTATGTCGAAAATTGCTACTGAAAGGGAAGAATGGATCCATAAAGTAATGTTTTACCCTATTTCACTAACCTAAATCATTCACAGCTCTAGAAATCATAATAGTTGTCCACTTTTGTCCAATGGCTTCTATCTTTACAGTTTTAATTGCTGAATATTTCAGATTCTTGGAAATTCTGCTATACTCCAATCTTAGAAGGATATTCTTTTGCATCACTTATTTTATTCATGTACAATATGTATATATATATATATTATGAAAGAGTGAGAGACGAGAGATTGATATTGAATGATATAGTAAACAAACACTTTTTTTAAAGTCATAACTATACGAGTAAAGAAAATGGAAAAAAAATATCATATAACGTCAACTTTCTCAAAAAAGCAAAACACTTCACCATGATCTGTTTCATATTATAGTTCCACTATCTTAATTTATTTTTCCTTTGTAAACCCTAATCATGCCTCTTGGCTTTCTTTCTTCCCCCCTCATTCCCCCCGAATTTTCTTTTGTTGCGTTTGATTCTTCTACTGACGAACATCTTCGTTTTCCCAGTTACTTTCTCAAGGGGCTCTTTTCAGCAGAGAACACACAAAAAAGAGAGAAGAAAATAAATTAAAACGAGGGAGACTTTAAAGTAGGAATGGATCCTTAAAAAGAATTAACTGCACTCAGAATGGTTTTAATTTGCAGTTTTAGAAGCCATTGTGCTCATAAAGGTCGGCGTTAACCCTACCTGCCAGGGCGTACACTTCTACGAGAAAAATAAATGCTTCCCTTCGTGAATAGGAAAGAAGAATGTATTAAAAGGAGCTGGGGAATGTGTTCAAGGGCTAAAGTCAGAAGGATTAACGACTTTTTAGAACGGAATTTTCAGCGGGCTTTTGTGCTGTCTTAAAAATGGATTCTTTCAATGAAAGCTTAGAAAAAGTAGTTTGTACAAAACTAGCGTTTTGGAGAAGTACTAGGTCTCCATTCAGTACATTTTAGTTGCAATCTTTTCAAGTTATTTTCCTGTGATCTTTCATTTATCCATTCCCAGCAGAATAGATGGAGTAAGCATAACAGTTGAAATCTTATAAAATATCAAAGACGACTGCGTAAATTAAAAGTGTGGATAAGCAAATGACATTTCAAATATTTTAAACATTCATATATGTAGCTACTTTTTAAAGATGAAATACATGCTTCAAAAACACATTTTTGACCATATAACAATTAATCCAATGGTGCATCTAAATGTAAAACTATTATTAATTGTTAGCCGTAAAATGTTAATCAAATGAAATTGATTTTATATATAAATCTGTATGTGCATCCAAGATTATAATTGCAAAAAAAAAAAAAAAATATAGTAATGTCGCCTTTTCGAAATTTATCTTGTAAAATGTGAAATCTCAACAAATTTCTTAATCCTATTTTAAGCACTTCTCTTAAGTCACTAATTGTCTTGTATAAAAATAATTATTATTTATCTTAATTAAAGTTCAACTAATAAGCCCGTAATGTCACATATGAAATGCTTCATTTTCCAATAGGGAGGATGGACGGAGTGAAATTTTTTTATTCAAAATGTACATTATCCATTTAATTTTTATGTCGCCTTAGATATCCCGAGTACATTGGTCACAAAGCTATGACATTTGTCAAAATGTTGTAAATTTTACAAAATATGAAAATATCCGAATAGAACTTTTTTTTTGTATTAAGAGGACATGGTACGATTTAAGCAATTTTTTTTAATTTAAGGATTTTCAAAAATTTTTTGGTTGCCTCCTATGTGTATATACTATGTAAAACAGAATTTGTGCTCAACATTTATTAAAAAGCTAACCATTTAATTTTTTAAGGAAAATTTTAAATTTTGTGAAGTGATTTTAAAATGCTACTCCCCCCCCCTTTTTTAAAAGCTTACGCACACGCGTGAAATTTGATTTACAATTACATCAAACTATGTAAAATAAAAGTTGGTATGAATTTTGCGATAACATGCTTGGTATTTATACAATACTTCTTTTTATAATTGCTTATTGAAAATTCCTTAAAAAATATATAATTTCTGAGTTCAATTATTTTTAAAAAAAAATAAGTATTGCTTTGATTCAAAAATGCATACCAATATTTGTTACATGTATCATTATCAATAGGTAAAAAAAAATTTCAAAGCATTAGTCACGATAGAAAAAAAGCCTTAGCATTTTAGATGAAGACAAACTAATTATTTTGTCTTTCTGAGATAAGTAAGTTTAAAGTTTTGATTTGTCATAGAGTTGTCAATAAAAACGATCGTAAAAGCTATCATAATTATGCATTTTTTAAGTTTAGAGCTTTCAAATTTTTTGAGGTTATAGAAAAGTACATAAAAAATAATTTAGGCTAAAAAAATTAGATTTGATTTTTTGACCGATTTTTGTCAATTGAATCATACTGTGTCCTCTTAAAGAAATAAAAATAAAATCAAAAGTACTAATATAATAAATACTATTTTTTTTTATCAGTTCTTATTCTAATTTAACTAGATCAAATGAAATTGAAAAATAAAGTCGGTTATATTTTGCTGCAAAAACCTTGGGTTTTTGCGTAACTTTAATACATTTCAATACGTTTGAGGAAAAAGAAAATAATCAAAGAACAGTTCCCAATTTTGAATTTTTTTTTTATTTTTTACTTTTCTTATTTTAATAGTTTTATTCAGGTACAATTTCACGCATTTCTATTTCATAAGCATTATTTTTCATTTTTTTAAATAATTTTTTGATAAAAACTCAATGAGTTTGTGCGAATAATTTCAAGTATTTTACAAAAACTGTTTATACAGATATGAACTGATGCAGTTAGATGAGTTTAAATTTTAATAAAATTGCTCTGTGTCAGTGTTTCCTAAGCTTTCAATATTTCCAATCATAATTTTACTCACCATAGTATAACAATGTGTTGAATGCTATAATAATATACAGAGTTAGCAAAATTAAACTTCCGCTACTCAGAGAGCCCCGGAAGCCTTTCTACTTGTCCGAAGAGAAAAAAATTTGGGCGACAGACATTTCAAACTATGCGCTGGAGGTTTCTGAAATAAAAAAATAATAATAATAATTTAAAAATAACCACTGGATGACGCTTAATACGGTGAATACTGTTAAATCCAAAGTAGTTGTCACACGCTTCCGGTAAACGTTACCTTACAAAAAGCCCCATAACCACAGGTCACAAGGCGGGAAATCGGGTTATCGTGGAGGCCAAGCTTTTGGAAAAGATCGGCTAATCACACGTGTATCTGTAAATGCCCGTTTTAAGAATTATTGGACTAAGGTCGCGTTGTGATGTGGCGCTCCATCGTGGATAAATATAGTTTCTTGTAGGCAGACTCGTTGCTGGAGAGTAGGAATTACGTAGGTCTGTAACATCTCACGATACTGTTCCAGAGCAGATCTGTTAACAGAGCAGGTTGTAAGTCCTTGAGTGGCCACTCGTTATAAAAAATAGGGCCCGAGAATGAATGAAGCAATAAACCTGCACCATACGGTCACTTTCGTATCTTGCAAAGCCTTAACATGTACCGCGTGGAGAGTTTATGTCTCCCAGAACTGACAATTATGGATATTCACTTATCTATTAAGATGGAAATGAGCCTCGTCCATCCACATTATGTTCCATGACAATGAATCATTCACTGCCATTCTTGCAAGAAATTCTAGCGCTAAGGTTTTAAGAGTGTCTGGGTAGCGCGAGTTTGAATTGCTGAACCGCTTGAACCTTATACGAGTAGAAATTCAATATTTTAAGCATGATATGTCTGACAGGTGAGTAGGCCATATCAAGGGTACTTTAAATTGTCGGTGCTCTGACAGTTCCGTGAAGTGATCCCCTGCTTGCTTCCAAGACCACTGTAGAAATATCCTCTACGATGGTGGTGTTGATTCTGTTTCGTCCTCTTCCAGGAAGAACACCTAGCTGTCATGTTTTCTCTAATTTTACCAACATGTATTTAAAAGCACGCTCCGGCATCGTTCCACGTCATTGTTTCTTAAGACGGTGGAACTCCCTGAACTGCCGCTGCATTCTCACTGTTGCAGTAGTATAGCTTCACAAAAAATGCACTCTCAGGATATGTCAACATTCTGCAATGCTTATCTGATTGGGGCAAGAACAACAACTACTTCGTTTTATTGTGCGTGATATTAACATATTTTGCTAGAAACTGCTGATCCACAGTGTCATTTATTGGCAATTTTTAAACTATTTTTTTTATTTCAAAAACATCGAGCGCATTATCTGAAGTGTCTGTTGTCCAAATATTTTTTTTTCTTCGTACCTCTAGAATGGCCTACAGGGTCCTCTGAGTAGCGAAAGTTTAATTTCGTCAACCCTGTATTTTGATGCTAAATCTGCTATACGACCCTTAATTAAAAACCGTACAAATTATCAAATTGAGAATTAAATTTTGTTTATGTTACTTTTCAGTAATAGATATTTTAACAAGTTAATTTTTTAAGCCATATGATAAGTATCATGTTACTTTTCCTTTCTACATTGATAAGTATGCTATATCAGTGTAAATCTGCATTTTATATTATG
>BMAV01013791.1:0-141817 GCA_019973955.1 Trichonephila inaurata madagascariensis | reverse complement strand
CCAATGGCTGGTTTGGAAAAAAGGGTATTAAATTGGCGCTTTGAGTAACTTGTCTGATGCAAATGAAAATATTCAAAATATTGTCTTAAAATTGACAAATTTTTGGGGGAATAAATGAAAATAAATAAACAAAATTATATCAAAAAAGAATTAAAATAAAAAAAAGATAAAAATTTTAAAAATTTTGTTATTTTTTTTTTTTTTTGAATTTTTAATATTTATTTTTAAGCTAATTCTACATTATAATTCTTTTCTGCTTATGTTTATATTAAACTGGCTGCATTTCTATTTTCTTTACGATGTTTTAAAGCTATACAGTATTTAAAAAAAAAACAGAAGTATTTTTTTTTTCATTATTTTGGGGGGAATATCTAGTTGAGAATCTTGGCTTCTAATTTTAAATTTATATCCAGTTAGTTATAATGACATTTGTGTGAAGTTTACCGAGTTTTAACAGTCTTAAAATCTATACCTTTACGAACTTTAAGCGTTTTTTCAACTTTTTTTTTTTGTTGTTGTTGATGCAAATGCTTCTGTTCTCTAAGGCTTTTTTTTTCTCTCTATTCAGCATAAAGTTTTAAAAAAATTTTGTGTGTACTTTCTTATGTTGTACAATTAAAGTTAAAAGGGCTTAAGTCAGAGAATTCTATCTCTCTATATATTTTTTAAAAATAAAGTTAACATTTTTCTTACGAACTTTTTTGTTTTCCTTAGTTTTTTTATTGAGAACATTTACAACCCCTCCCAAAAAATCACAGGGGGAAAAAAGGGTTTCCCCAAAACTCCATGCCTTCCCCGGGTTCAAACCCCAGCCCTTACGGCATCGCAGTCAGCGTCACTAACCACTATACCGGATGGGCGGCTTTCTTTAGGTTTATGTACAAAAATAATTATTAAATTTGACAAAAAATCAGATTTTCAATTCCATACGGACTTTTATTCCGAATAATCCAGGATATATAACTAAAAAATAATACAAATTGAGAACTTAATACGAAAAATTTAAGAAAATTTTCAAAAAATACAGTTTTTGTACTTTTTCAAATAAGGGCCAGTCAAACTGGCATTTTTTTTTTCAGATTCAATTTAAAAATATAGTCTGAAACAAGTAATATAAAAATTGTTTTTTAAGTCCACAATTCCTACTTAAATCAACAAAGAATAATTTTATTTTAGTTACTTTTTATTAAATAGTTACAATTAATATAAATATGTATATACATAGGACAGATCCAACATTAAGTGGTCATTAATTTTAAAATTTATTATCATTAAATATCTCGTATTGTCATCAAAACAATCTTAATAATGTCACGTTCCACATAATGTCGAAATTTTTATCGTCTGCTATCTCTTAAAAGCTAAACATCATTGCAATATTCTCGTTTTGGAATAGTTTGATAGAAGTTTAATGAAAAAATGTTTTACGCTGTATTTGGTAGAGAAAAAAATTTTTACATCAAAACTGGAGTTTAAAATTGCACACCAGGTGAAATTTTAAAGAAAATAATATTAAAAAAAAATTTAAGTCAATTCCTACTTAGATCAACAGAGAAAAATTTTATTTTAGCTACTTTTTATTAAATAGTTACAATTAATATAAATATGTATATACATAGGACAGAATCACTACATAACATTAAGTGGTCATTAATTTTTTTAATTATCCTTAAAAGTGTCGTATTATTGTGTCCTTTTATTTCAGTCCAATGAGATGCTTTAACTTACGTGAGAAAAACAACTTTTCACAAGTTTTTGGCACAAGTCATAAAAATGATGCCAACGTGGCCGTATTTGTAATTCTTTTAAATAATTAGTTTAATCCCGCCAATTTTTTATTAATTGTAATTAAATTATTGTATTGTCTCATCCAAAAATGATCCTGTATATAAAATTTCAGCTCAATGGGCGCTTTAAAATGTATTTTTATGAACGATTAGAAAATTCCACCAAGATAAATAAATAAATATACAAATATATAAATAAATAAATATATAGACAGTGCGAGCTTATAGTGTAGGAATTTAAAAAAAAACACCATTAATTACTTTTTATGTTACTTTCTCCAAAGTCTTTTGTTTCGAAAAAGGGCATTTTAACCACTGATGTATATAGCTAGATCTGATCAAAATTCCTTGGAGGCACTTTCTTAGGGGCTCCTATAGATTGAGGGCCGCATATCACTAATGCGGCCCGGTAGCTCACCTGATTTTAACTTACCGCCCCAGAGATAAAAATTTAGTTTATTTCCATACTTATTAAACAAATTTTAGTAGCTTTTCTGTTTTACATGGTGTGTAAAATTCGAAGCTATAAGGTGTAGGGAAAATTTGATTTATGATTAGTAATTCCTAAGCTAAAATGCTATTGAAAAATAAATTATTGTTTTTTTTTTGTTTATATTAGTTCTAGAATCTAGTCTATGCCTGTAATATGGATACCAGGAAGTAAAATTTCATGCTATCACTGCTTGTGCGTTTGTTTTAAAAATAATATGGCATTCATTTTTTATATTATATAGTAATTCATATTTTAGAATTATGAAACTTAAACATTTTAAGTTTGTTTGTTGAAAACTGAAATGTGTTAAGTTATGTCTTTAAAATAAGAATAAAAATATCGAATTAAGACGCCATACTTTATTATTTTCCTCATTTCGTCGTGAGATATTTTTTAGTTTCCACGTTTTTTAAACTTGAATAAAATTTTAGGCTTCAAAAAAAATTTTTTTTTTTGACATTTTTCTTAAAATTTAGAATAACCATTTTTACCTCATAGAATAACCATTTTTGCGAATACTCTGACGATACTTAGCAGGAATATTCTTTTAAATCCTCTCTTCTAAGAAATATGGTAGCACAGGCTCTCTGATGAGTATTTTATTGGGGAAGGTGAATAGTTTTATAGCAGAGAGAGAGAGAAATAGCGTTTTCAGCGGATTGCGAATATTGTCATCTTCGTTCGGAAAAAATAGTTAATGTCAAAAGGTAAGTGTCTTTTTTTTTTTTTGTATGTTAATGAAGACCTTAGAAAACGATTTGACTATTTATTTTAAGTGGACAATGTGTATAATTAATTTTACAGTTGAATATTTTTAATTAATTAATTAGCTCTAATTAATTAAATTTCCCAAAGTTGAGTATTTTGTTTATGTATATCCCTTAATTTTCAATATAGTGATTAAAAAAAATATTGCATGAAAAAAACTGCAGTAAATTATAATGCGGTAGATAAAGGGTTAATTTATGTCGCGCTTTTACAACACGAGGGCCATTAACGACGGACCTCGCAATTATGAACCACGATCAAGTGACGAGGACCACACCTGAGTTGGCACCTCACTGTCAGATCTTCTACACCACACCAACGTGAAGAATTTGAGCGTCAGCAGATTCAACATACATCCGCCACTCTACACAGTGGGTGATCAATGGCACCAGGGCTCGAACCCGCGACTCGACAATACTGATCTTACCGTGTGGAGAGACAGATAAAGTTAAATCTGGGGGCTAAAAGTCCTCCCTTGTTGTGGCGTGGAAGTTCAGAGAAGAGGGTGCCTGCTCCGTGTCATCCTCACCATTTGCCCATGGCTCCAAATTTTAAGGCCAACCGGCTGGGGGCGCGGTTGGTTTGTCGCTGACCTTCTGTACCCAAGGTTGCGGGTTCGACCCCGGCTTAAGTCGGTGGATTTTCATGATGCAGAAAATAGACAGCGGTCATGTCGTTTGATTATATGGCATGTAAAAAAAAACCCTAGAGTGTCTGTTTGACTTGGGTGCTCTCGACAAAATTAAAACCCTAGTGCATGTTCGCATCATCAGAGCTCAGGTGGCTCCCTCTGGGAAAGGAAATTATGCGTCAAATTACTTGCGGTAATTGGTATCGCCTATAGGGTGCCGCGTTAAAAAGTGATACCAGCTCTTGGGGAATGTACTAGGTCTGCAAAGGTTGAAAATACCAAAGCGCAGCCCCATCAGGTAAAAAAAAAATTATAAGGCCCTCGTGTTGTCTTACAGTGTGACGTCACACACACAATAAACACTTCTTACCTGCACAATACAATTGTACCGTATATTAAAAAAAGTTCCTCACACGTTCGATAAATTTAGAAGCAAAACGAATCTAACAGAATAATATAAAAAAAATTTATCTCATCATTTCTACTAAAAATTTTATATTTTCTTAAGTATCCTCAGGAAATTAAAAAAAAAAAAAAGGAATGTATATTCAGTAGAAAATAAACAAAATTACCCTATTGGGAGTGTGTGCAACTGAAAAGAACCCACCACCCATCCGGTGGCAGCCTCACTCCGACCGGAACGAACGATTCACTAAATACCAACAAAGAAAAGTAATGTAAACATTTAATTTTTCTGCCTACGCTCCTCCCACGTGATGACACACCATTGATTCGTTGGTTCTCTTCCATAAAAGTTATATGGATTCCTCTATGCATCCTGTCATTTATGAAGCTTTTAAATGGATGGATCCAAATGCAAAATCAAGTAGAAAAATGTGTGAAATAACGCATTTGTATTAAAAATTATACATCTTAACTTGTCTTTGTAAGATGTTTCAATGAATATAAAAAGTTGAAAAATATCATTCCGACTCATATGACCAATTCGGCTAATAGACCTATTTTTCGTATGGAATTCTGTTATAGGCCTAGAGTAGGGGTGAACAGCTCACCTTGAATAATTTTGCAGCCCGCGAGATTCATAATAACGTTTAACACTTTTCATTGAAGGAAGAATTAAAAGTTCAAAATATATCAGTTACATCAAATACGCAAAAGAAACAAGCAAACTTGTAGCTACTTGTAGACACATGTAAAAGAATACTTGAAATATATTCATCTCCAAATGTCACTGATTGACATGCAATGCAATAATGAATTAAAACACATTTTTGAAACATCAGAATCAAAAATAGATTTTAATAACACTTATGTCCCAAAAGAAAAAAAATTTCCAATTTGAGAGACCTGCCACTCAAAAAGTTGCGAGTGCTTTGGATCAACTTATAGCAACAACTACAAGTTTAGTGTCAGTTTTGAATTCAATGGAGAACAAGTGATTAAACTTGTAGTTGCTGCTCTATTTAAAAATTGAGATTAAGTTTCAAATTTGATAATTGAGTGCAGATGTTTAAGTGTTAAGGAGAAAAAATTTCATCAAAAAGCTTTTTTAGTGAAAAAGAAATTCATATATTTTACTTACTTATGTGCGTTTTTGTTGACAAATATGTACTTTTTTAAAGATATATTTCATTTAAATAATTTACCATTTATTATATTTATCTATATATATATACGTATACATAGCCCATTATCCGTTATATACATACGTTCAATTGAAAATTTGTAGTTGCAAAATATAGATGGTAAATTTTTAAATTGATAGATATATTTCAATTAAAATCAAATGAACCTGCAATAATAAGATTTAAAAAATACAAAATCAAATAAGGAAGGAATACATTAAATTAATTAAATGTATTTATTTTGATATCTATTTTAAAAAATCGTATTAAGGTTTTTAATTCAACATCGTTTGCAAAAATACCTTTCACCCTTTTTCTTTTCTTTCGCAATTTGGATTCGCCGGTTGCTAATAGCAAAGAAATCCACGAATTGAATATATTTCAGCAACGTTCAGACGTTGTAATCCGAAGAAATGAGTTTTCGGGAAAAAGTTTAGAATAAAGTTCAAACTTATTTTACAGAAAAAATTGAATTTAGTTTGTTGAAAGTTGAATTTGAAATGAAAAAGCTGTTCATTCAAACAGGATCAACAAAAAGGTATGATTATTTTATTGTTCGTTAATTAAGTAAAAATAATCTAAACTAAAATAATTTAAAAGTGAAAAATTTATTGGAAAGAAAATCAAATATGGCGGAAATTATATTTGATTGTTAAATTTTCTTTAATTTTGGGTACAAAAAATATAATATTTAGAACACATGAAAGTTTAGTTTTTGATAATCTTTTAAATTAGTGAAATTTTTATTTTGAAATTCATAATTTTAAAAGAGTTTTCAACAGTACAAAAATATTGAGCAAATATTTTCTAAAATATTTTGCATGTTCACTGAAAATAATTCAAATCAAGATCAACTCACTTAATTCTCAGTTATTTATGTGCTTGTAAATTGTAAAAAATTATACTTATATTGCGGGAAAATGCACAGAACGAGGTAAACATTCAAAATAACAGAAAAACAAACTGAAATGGTTTTTAAAAAACTAAAATTTTTCTTGCTAAATGAGCAAGAATTGCAGGAAGAAATCAGTGGCAAAAAATAAGCAAACACACAATTGTGTTTGACACTTCATACCCTCTGTAATGTGAATCTATTCAATATTTTACAGTTTAATTTCTCAATTTCATTTCAACTTTCTGTATGTTATGTTTAATTATTCTTTCATGTTTAAAAGTGGGGCATAAATTGATATTACTGACAGATGTTCTTAATTTTGTATTTCAAAGCAGATAATATGGAATATTCCAATATCTTTCTTGCTTCTTCACAGCACCATGTAAGAATTTTGAGAAATATATTATTTAATTTTTTCGATTTAAGCTACATTTGAAACTTTAATTTGCAAATACAATTCCAACTTCTTTTGTTATAAGTGTCAATAAGATATGTCTAAACTTGTATTAATAATGTTTCTGAAATAATAACATTTTGCCTATATATATATATATATATATATATATAGCTAAGACCTCTCTACGGACCCTGAACTAGGATTTTGAAATACATGATTTAGGAGTGGATATATTCCCCTTTTTAATACATCACAGACTCTAGAGAAATTTTATAATACTTCATTCAAATTCAACAACTTAACACCGTATTTCATGACATTGGCATTTTTTAAAATTTATTGTTATTTAAGTCATAGCATTAAGCCTTCGGTTATATTCAAAAATATTCTTTCGGCTCTCGCCTTTTACTTTTAAAAAGGACAGGACTTGAATTTAAAAAAACAGAAGTATATTTATCATTTACCCCCCCCCCTCTCTCTCAGTGTGGTACTCCTTGGTATTTGACTTCTTCATACATTTTTTCGGATCTCTAGTCATTAAAAGAAACATGCTAATCAAATTCAAAGTCTGTAAATCTGATTGTTCAAAAACGGAAAAGTTCGTCTATAATGCCTCCGGCAAACCCCCTTGGTAGTCAGTCTTCCGCAAAACTCATTCTTTGTGGATATTTACTCAACAGAAGAAACATGCTTGCCAAATTTAAAGTGTAAATCTGGTAAGAATTTTTTAAGTCCAAACCTTTCTCCCTCCACTCTTTTGGGAGGCAATGTCCATGAAATCCGTTCTCAGTAAATCTTTATTCAACAGAAGGAACACGTTGTGAAAGCGCCCCCTTAGGGTGCCTTTCTCTTAGATAATCTGCGGGAGCTAGAGGTGTAGGACTAACAAAAGGATCAGACGTGTCCATGTTCTTAATATAACTTTATTAAGAACTAGAACTTAAACTTTTAACAGATTAGATAATAATTATATATGTGAGAATCTACAATGAACAAACACGCAATACAAGTAATACCGAAAGAAGTAACTTGGACCACTATCAATATCTAACCCGCCTAATCTAATTCCAATAATAACGTAAGTCCTAATATTAAATAGTCAATCCTACCTTAATCCAATCGTAGATTCGATACTAGGGAGTGGCGTCTTTGCGTGAGTGCAATGGTATGCACCTTGACCTAATGGCTTTATCTTCGGAATAACCTCTGTTGGCCGTCCTTTCACAATTGTATCAATCTCTCACATAACATTCCCCAAATTGCCATACCACTTACTGAAACTTCTGTTATTTAAAAGCTATCTAATCTGCATTTTATCTTCACGTTTCACTTCTTGGGTTTTGGTTGGAAAAGAGTTGCCATTAATCTTGGCCCCCAAAGTACCCAAAGGACATGTTAAAGAAAAGACAAGTGAGCCCGTCACAACGTTTGCCAAATTTAAAGTTTGTAAGTCTAAGAGTTCAAAACCGAGAAATATTTACGAAAAAGGCTCCTCAACCCCACTTCCACAATCTCCTCTGGGAAGCGATTTCCGCAAAATCTGTTCTTAATATCTCTCTGCTCAATAACAGAAACACGCTTGCCAAATTCCAAATCTGTTGGTCTAACATTTCAAAAAAGGGGAATTTTTTTGTCTAGCACCTTCGCAACTTTCTTTAGCAGTCGATTTTCGAAAGAAAAAAAGTTTTCAGCGGATCGCTCTACTTATAAGAAGAAATATTTAGCGGATCTCTCTACTAATTTCAAGATTGTAGTTCTAATATTATGGAGATCTCGTGATGAGTGAACGAATGTGAATAAGTTATTCTCTCGTCTCGCTTTTCTTCTCTCTATATATAAATTTATATAGAAAGAGAATTGACGATTGATAATAATGTCAAAAGGCGTCGTTCGTAATACAGTTAACTTTTTAATTAAGAATCATAAAATATATTTTACAGCTCATCTAAAATTCTGGAAGACCTTTAATTCGAACAAACCAATGAATTCATTAAAGAATACCGCCTACACTTTGAAAATTCACGTGCTTTAACATTTGGTATTTAATAATTCTACTTAGTCAGGGCTCCTGCAAAATTAATTCCTACAAAAGATGACTATTGAGGACGAATTTAAACCCTACTCTTTCGACATTATAAGGGTTTTAATAATTATATCCCTGAAAGAAACCCTATGGAGTACTTAAATTACTAATATAGGCCAACGTACTGACCTACATTTATTGCAGCCAAATATTGAAGGGTCAGACAGTGACATGAGACAATCATAGTAAACAACTCTCTCGGCAATTTATACATTATTTAATTTAAAAACCAACATTACATCAAAAAAGAAGAGAAATTTCTTATTATCTAATAAAATTAATGATAAATATACAAAGTAACGATTGCTTATGAAAATAAGAATTTTAACTATGTTTACATCTGAGAGTTATTTAGGTTATTCAACTGAATCTACCGTTTTTTTTGTTTGTTTTTTAAAACTGGATATCATTCGCGTCGGCATTTGACCTCTGGAAATTTTATGATTTCCTGCGTACGGAAAATACAGGGATGGATAATTCTTAACTCTTCGTGGAAAAGCACATTATCGCATAAAAGTTAGAGAAATTAAAAGGAAAACAAGTAATACAAAAAAATGGTTTTTAAGTCAATTCCTACTTAGATCAACAACGAAAAGTTTTATTTTAGCTAATTTTTATTAAATAGTTATAATTAATATAAATATGTATATACATAGGACAGAATCCCAACATTAAGTGGTAATTATTTTTTTAAATTATCATTAAAGCATCGTATTGTCCTTTTAATTTCAGTCCAACTGAATGCTTTAACACGTGAGAAAAAAGCCTTTTGACAAGTGTTGACACAAGTCACCAAAAGGGTCGCTAAGTCGCCAACGTGGCTGTATTTGTAATTCTTCAAATAATTAGTTTTAATCCATTAATTTTTATGAATTATAATTAAGTTATTGTATTGTCATCCAAAATGATCCTGTATATAAAATTTTAGTTCAATTCAGCGCTTTAAAATGTATTTTATGAACGATTGAAAATTCCACCAAGATAAATAAATAAATATATAGACAGTGCGAGCTAATAGTAGGAATTGAAAAACCCACTGAAAATGAAATTAATTTTAGTAAAACCAGATAATAATGATATAAAAGGGTGTGAAAAAAAATTATATTTAGTTTTTATATTTTACATGAACAATTTTAAGATGTGGAGTGGATTTGAAAGTTTAATTTTGATTGCAATTTTTTAAATTAATATTCTTGTTTCAGAAATTGGTGAACGACAAAAGAGAGAGAAAGAAGTTTTATAGAAAAAAAATTATTTCGTTCGATTATAGGTATAAAGGAATTACATTCATTTTTATGCTGATATAATAAATTTTTCATCGAAGACATCTATATCTGGTTTTTAAATGGGGTAAAAATTAAATGCAGGCAGCGTTTTTTTCTGATCGGTGATGCACGTTAAACCTGTCGAGGCTCAAAGTCCTTCTGTTTTAGCGTGGTGCGGAATCTCAGGGAGGGAGATGCCAGCTCTGGTGTAGTCCTCGTTACTCGACCATGGATCAAAATTACGAAGTGAGTGAGTGAATATTAACGTTGCACTGTTTAGCTGCATGAGAGCTTTTGGCGACGAACCTCGTCATTTTGAACCATGGCCAAGTGACGAGGAAAACACCTGAGCTGGCACCCTCTCTTCTAACTACCACACCAATGGGAGGATGTTTGAGCTCTCGACAGATTTAACGTGCATCGTTTCCCTACACGAAGGGTCTTTTGTGGTACTGGGCTCGAACTCGTGACATGCCAGCTACGATCCGATACCTTGACCACAAGGCTACTGCGGCCACCTCAAAATTACGAAGACCATCACCAGTAGACCTTATGTTGCTTTATAGTGTGAAGCCAATAAATATTCATGTGCCAACACTTATGATTTGATTTTAATTTACGTCACACTATAAAGCAACACAAGTATTACTGACAACGGACCTCGTAATTTTGAGCCCCAATCAAGTGACGAGGATGATATCGGAGTCGAAACTTCCCTCTCCGAGCTTCCACACTACGCCTACGGGAGGATTTTAAGCCTCGAAAGATTTAACCTTCATTCAATCCTCTACTGAGTGGCACTAGGGTTCGAATTCATGACCCTCCGGCCTCGAGCCCCTGACCATGACCCATAAGCTACTGTGGTCACCCATATTGTTTCTAGGTAATTATTTTCTTTTTATTTCTTCTTTACGGTTATAGTTTATCTTTTTATAAAAGGGTCTTTAAGGTATCCGAATACTCAAGAATCATGATTTTTTTAAAAAAAAAATGACAATTTTTTTTTTATGATTTTATTTTATAGGCCATCTTATTTGCTTTATAAAAATACCAAGTTTTTTTTTATTTTCCATTCACTAGAACAAAAACTACAAGTATTTTAGTAAAAGCAGATGTCATAACTTTACATAAGATGTCAAACTTTAAAATGCGTTTTACTCGAAATGTGTGTTTTTTTTTTTTAAAGCTCAAACGGGGACAGAGATGGCTCCAAAAGTTTTAAAAATAATTTGCTGAAATTTTTTGTGTATATAACAGTAGAAGAACCTTCAGGTTTATTAATCACAGTTCTATATTACAAAATTTACAGTTCTTTTTATGTGGACATAATCGCACTTTTTTTCCAGCAATTTCGCATAATAACTAAGATAAAGGGCTCTAGTTTTTGTAAAAATTAAAATATCTCTTATCCTGAAGGTCACTTCAAAAAGGAATAGCAAAGTAATACATCAAAATTAAAAAATTGAGAATTTGTTCATTTACTATTTGTACAGGGCGGGCCGCGTTTATGTAATTTTTTGTCAATTTGTATCCATTTTTCCCCATTTTAATAGTAACAATGTATTCCTCTCTTAATTTTTAGCGTAAAATGTACTAAATAAATCTAAAAACCACGAAAAAAAATCTCCATATCTCCATTTTTTTTAAAAAAGAAAGTTGTCACAGTAGTCCGGATACCTTAAGATCAATACCAACAATAATATTACAATTTTCATTTTTGACGCGATTTGTGCATATATTTTAATTTAGAATGCTTATGATGTAGCAATATACATGTAATACCTTGTTAATAAAATGGGCGGAAGGGGCATATTTGTCTCTCACAATACTTTTTGAATTTTTTTTTTTTTGATTTTTAAGAAGAATCAGTACTTATATTAGTGCTATCTTCTTTTAACTATTTCCTTTTTTGTCTCTTTACTCTTCCTTACCAAATTTAAAATCTTTGCTTAGTAAATGTTTCAGAAAAAAAAAAGTCCCGCAAAATTTAAATTTATTCTTTTTTCTAAATGAAAGATTATGTCTAGATTTGAGTTTAGTAGGTACCACCTTTTAAGACGTGGAGGGGGGTAGCCTAGTGGTCGTGATCCCGAACTCCTGCTCGGCGTGTCGTGAGTTAGAGCCTTAGTGCCACAGAAAACCCGCCGTGTAGAGGGGCTGATACACGTTCAAAGTCCACTCTTCACGTGGTGTTATAGTTTGGGGAGGTGGTAGCTCAAGGTGTAGTCCGTGTCATTGGACCGAGAATCAAAATGACGAGGTCTGTTGCCAAAAGCCCTCGTGTTGCTTTATACTGCAAGGTTATTAATAACTCTTACCTTACCTTTTAAGTAAAGTTTAACTGTTTCACAGTTGTAAAATTGTAAATGTATTTAATCAAAGTAACTTCTTATCTTTGATGAAAATGGATCCATATTTAAATTTACAAACATTACAGTGAAGCACTGGCTAGCTAGTTCTGAGTGGGGCCCGTATCAAAACTCTTCCGGGGCCCTTTTTTTTAGAACTGAAAGCCCTGTTAGGGTTACTGTAGTTACCAGTGGCTCACACAAGGAGGGTTCCTAGGAGTCCGGACCCCCCCAAAAAAGCCCTTGATTTTTTTCTCCGATTGATTATGATTCTAAGTATATAGTACGTAAATTTTAATTATTTGTTATTTTAATGATAAATTTTATTAATTATAATGCTAATTATTCATTCAATAATTAGTTTTTTACTGTTTTTGTTCCCAAAAATCGACAAAATCAAAAGGAGCATGATACAAGAATGGTGGACTTATCGACCATACCCCCCCTTGAAAAATTCCTGTGTGCGCTATTGGTAGTTACACATGTTGAGGCTCCTATAGCTTGGGGCCCCGTATCGCTGATACGGCGTTAGCTACGCCTCTGTATTGAAATTAATATGATAGCGACGTACACCCTTAAAATGGAGCATAGTTCCCTGCCCCCCAATCCTGGGTGAATAAGAAAGATTTTCAGTGTCCCTATTGTTTGAAAACAATTTTTAAAAAATATACTAAAGACCACACAATTCTACATTTTTGCGCTTAAGGCCGAACCTCACAAAACGCGTGATATTTTTGAAACCCAAATTTCTGTTTAATACAATATTTTTGAAACTTTTTTTTAAATTTATCAAATTACTCTAACAGTTGCCACTTGGAAATACAGTTGAACCTCTATTTAACGAAGTTGCTAAATACAGGAAAAATGTTCGTTACATGGAAAATTCGTTATATAGAGTCTTATCTTTTAATATACTTTATATAAACTCCATAAAACAAATTTTAAATTCATAAACACTATGTATTAAAAAAAGTAATTATTCGTACCTTTTTTAAAATTAATATATGTTTATTTTATATATCTTACCTATCAAAAAAGAAAGAAGGAAAAACTGCAAGGAAAACAAGAAAAAAGAAAGTCGAAGAATTCACTGTATTTCCAATATTAAGAAAAAAAATTTACACTAAAATTAATGAATTTTAAGGACATTTTATAATTTAAAGCACACAAGTAATATTAAACATACATTATTTTATAATTAGGACACGGGACACCTCCACTGAGAGTGAAAGAGGATATCGAAGATGTTTCTAGTGAACTGGGCAATGGGGGTTAAAGGTTGCACTTCTTGGATGAAACGTCCAGGACTCTATTCTCGGCAAATTAGGATCTAATAAAACCAGTTCAAGATGTATGATCACCCTAAAATGAAATTTTTTCAGAAATACTTTAAAAAAGAGGGAGAACAAAAACTGAATCCCAAAAGAAAAAGTTCGTTGTATAGAAAATGCACTTCGCTATAGAGAGGTTATTTTTCGAAGAAAATCGGGAAATGTTCTTCGTTCCAGGAACGCTATATAGAAGAATTCGCAATATAGAGGCTCGTAATATGGAGGTTCGACTGTAATTGTAATAAAAAAAGGGACAAACATACTCAAAAAAGAAATCCTTCGAAACACTCTCCTTCTAAAAAAAAAAAGGTATCGCAAGCAAAAAGATCGGACTTGCGCGTGATTACGTAACCACCCTTGCAGAACAGTGTCCACCGCTAGCTCACTCACGACAGTTGCTGACGTCACAGCCAACGGTAACCCTTGTTCCGGGTGAAATGCTCGCTCAGGTCATTGGTGTAGCGGGTCATCTTTGCCGCATCGGGTCACCACTCGTTCCTCCCAGAAGGCCCCTTCAAGGATCTGAGCTATTCTTGGCCCCGACAAGTTGTGTGATTGTCTTGACTTGGAGGTGTTGCGGTTTTGCCGAGTTCGGCAATCACAGGTGTTTATTTACGTTCGGGTTAGTGGGATTTCACTGTTCAGGTATGCACACCGAAGAACCTGACTTTCCGTACCAAAGAATGTAGGGTGGAAGGATATGAAGCTGATTATAATTTTCCAAGCTTCACATTTATGGTCTGGTGACGACACCTAATCTGGTGTCTTACTCACCCAACTTCCACGCCACGCCAAGTAAGGTTCTGAGATTCGATTACATTTGACGTGTTAGAGCATGCATTTTGTTTTCAAGGTCATGGGTAAAATAATTTAAGTAAAATAGGATAATTTATACTCCGGCACAATATTACTTAGCTTCAATAAACAGTTGTAGAATTCTAATTACTGTAAAATCCGGCGTATAACGCGCACTTTTAACAGATAAAATAAGATCGAAATTTAGGTGTGCGCGTTATAAGCCGGGTTTAAAAATGAGAGCTTTAAAAATAAAAATAATAATAATAATAATAAAAAAAGATGAGCATAGAAAAAAAAATTGGCAGTTATAGAGACTGCCGATAGAAGTGAAAGCTTAAAGAACTTTCAGTATTAAAATTTGAAATTTCATAATGTTTGAATTTAAATTATCAACATCAATCTGTGCTTTTCACATCTATTGACACTCCGGGCAACAATTATATGCATGTTTATATGGTTTTTTTATTATTCAAATATATTACAGGTTGTACAATAGCATGACAAAATATATATAAATATAATTCAATTGAAATAACAATTAATATACAATCATACTTTTAATGGATAATATTTGTATTTACTTAAATTTCAATGTACTTAATTTTTAACATTATCTTTTAATTGTTTGCATCATTGTCATCATTAATTTCAACAATACTTAGACTTTTTGTACTTTCAATTATTTCATTTTGTTCTAAAAAAGATACAATAGGCTTATGGTAACTAAAGTAAGAAAGGAAAATATTTGATTCAAATTTATCTAAGTATCGCGTAAAATCCGCATCGATCGTCGTTTTATATTTTGTAGTACTGAATTTTTTCGATCATTGGATATATTTAAATTAAGTGTTTCATTTAGAAATTCAATTAGTGGTAGATTTTTATCATCTGCAAAGTTAATATTGAAGTCTCCAGTTAAAATCATCGGTACATTATGATATTTTTAACCAAATCTTTTTTCAAGTATTTCAGAACCTTTTGTATAAATCATCAAATTTTCGAATAAAATTTTTTGTACCTGTGTCTCATAGATTTTCCAGGCGAAATATAAAATAATTTTAAATAATATAAAATTTTCAAATGCCAAAATAAATACGAGTATTTAAAATAATTTTCTGTTAGTTATTTTTTATCTTAAAAATATTAGTATATTTACTTAGTACTCACTATTGTACTCTGCACAATGATTCTTCAATTAAACGATTCAAATAAAAATCAAACAAAAACACTATTTCAACAATGCACAGTATATACACATTGAACTTTTCACTAAATCCATTCAATTTCACTTATAAGATATACACAGTACAATACGTCAGTTGTATAGCTACAGATACTGCTATAAGCATGTCGGTGACGCGAACGCACGAGATTTCACCCATCCAAAAAGTGTCTAAGGCGTACAGCACACTGCGTGTGCGCCAGTCATGAGTATGTCGGTGACGCGAACCCATAAGATTTTCCCCTTCCAAAAAGTGCCCAACGCGGCTCAAGAAGCTTTCACTTCAAAAATTAGACTTCCACATACATCGAAATATTGTTTATTTAAAAGAAATGACATTCCTTATGAACTAAAGGGCTGTAGTTCTAGAAGTATACTATTTTTTTCTTCTTAAAGAGTTTAGGATAATACCTCCAATAAATGACTTCAAAACGTAAGAACATTGCATACGTGAATTTCAAAATTTTTCATAAAAAAAGGGGTGCGCGTTATACGGCGATATACGTAAAAATTAAAAATTGCATCTTGAAAGTATAGGTGCGCATTATACGGCGATGTGCGTTATACTCCGGATTTTACGGTATACAAAATCCCTTTTTTTTCTCCTTATTATACAAAGGATGTTTTAATGGGCTTAATTTTATTTGGCTTAATGTAGCGGTCCTGCTTTTAGTTTATATTTTTAAATGTCACTGGGTACATCTGCAAAAACAGCAAAAAAGTCACAAAACTCCAGTGGAATTTTGGTAAAAGTAGTAGTTAAAATTTTTTAAATGTATCACGCAATTTTTTAAACCGAATCTTCATAAAAATATAAATAATTTCCCAATTTTCCTGCGAATCATCAAAAATATTTCACAAACTATCGACTGGCAACCGCTGATTTAATGTATTTATACGGTATCACACTTTTAACGATATTCTAACCCTAAACATTTTTCATCCAATGTAATGCTTGTAAAGCTAAATCACGATTTTTTTTAAATTCGCTTAGAATGTGTTTAAATAATGAATGATTATTCCGATATTGAATAAGATATTAATTTTTACCATTTTTATTTTTATTTCGCTTGTAAAACCAGGTGAATGGCAACGCTTGTTCACAGAGTTTATATTGTTGTGTTAAAAATAGCAACATATAGTTTCGATTGTGGTAGTGCATTGCGATTGCTGCATAAGGGTGTTCGTTTTAATTCAATTATAAAAAAAAGAAATTGAAGAATTATTACAATTCTTCAATTCCAATTTTATTTGATTTCCTACTAATACAACGGACAAATAGAGATTCCCCCTCCCCCTTCATATTGTGGATTACCATTTATAACTTAAACGAATAAAAATAATTCTATTTTGAAAGAAGGGGAAAATGATCTTTTTAATTCCCCTTTATAAGCTTCACTTGTATGTAACGGAGTCTTTGAACTCAATTTTTACCCACTTTAAAAGGTTAGATTAGGTTGAAACTTTGCTCACTTGTCCAGGGGCGATGGCAATACAATAATTTAATGATTTTGTTCCATTGTCCTGATCAGGATCATCAGGATACACGATTTCCCATTTTCAGATCCCATCCCGCATCCGGTGGCTCATTTTAGATCCCATTTCCAGATTTGGAGACTAAAAGATTAAGTTACCAACATAGTTCTATTAACTATAAAAGGTTTTTTTAGTTTTTTTTTAAACTATAATTTTTATTATTTTCAACAATGCAAAATCAAATGTAAATGAATTCCTCGGCTCATAGATATATTGAAGAAAGTCACACACACACACACACACAAGCATTTAAATTAAAAAAAAAAACTTTTAGTATTATTTGATAACATTTACTTCTTTTTTTTTTTCGTTCATTATGAGGTTTAAAAATTTTTCCAAGCGTCTCAAAAACTTTTAAGCATTAGTCATTGAGTGATTTTATTAAGTAAACTTTTCGTAAAATTTGGTTTTTAATTTATTTACCAAATTTCCTCATTCAATTATAAGAATCATATTAATACGTGCATAATGAAATTAAATGTAAAGAAAGAATAAAAATCTTATTAATAAAAAATTGTAAAAAACCCCTTCGGTATTTATTTAATAAATTATATTAGGTTTAATTTAATTTAATCAGTGATGAAAATTCGCTCTTGTTTAATAATATTTAATATATTTTCATTTCTGTCGATATTTATTTTTCTTTTTGATTAGAAAATATTATTTAAAGATATTTTTGAGAATTTTATTATTAGTTTATATTAAATTTTATTTTACTTCATGCGTACAATATTAAAAAAAAAATTCTCCCCACCCTTTCTTTAGAATTCGTATGTCACGTGACTTAAGAATATTTCCCTTAAAATGAACTAAGGATCATCTGGCAATATAAATTCCAATATCTTAACTTCTTCAATCCGCGAAAATTCGGAATTAAACTTTAATTCTTTAATTTTGTAAAACGCGGTTATATAATAATTTTATATTCAATAACTTTCAAATGGTTCCATTTTTTTTCCCTTCACGTTGTCGTCTTTTTTTTCCCCCTCGAATCGATTTCGATCTCTTCAAAAAGTAAGACAATGAAAACTGTCGAGATTGGTTATGAGTGGAAGTGAAAAAGTGCACTTCCGAGTATTTTTTTTGTTCGTTGTTCAGGTCGGTCACGTGACCCGAGAGAAACGCGGGCACACAGGAAGATGGGGATGTGGGTCAGGTCTGCTCGATGAATCGGTCAGTCGGATAAATCGTGTCTCTTTCGAGCGCACAAATGAATCGGAAAAAAGAAAAAAATTTTCTTTTTTTTCTTTGTTTTTCTAGAGTTGCATGGCAACATGATTTTCGGAAACGAAACGTAGTGAAGTGTTTAGTCTAAATCAAAATGCTTTACTCGAAAGTGCGACTGCTAAATTATCCTGATGGAAAAGGATGGATCTGGATTTGATTTATTGAAATTATAATCGAACTATCAATAGAATCCGACCCGGAAGTTGCACCTAGCAGTAGTCGACAAATCCAAAAACCAAATGCGGAAGTAGATAGAAAACTGAGCACTAAAGGAACATGAATTTAAGCTGATATATCTAGGGAATTTTTTTAATATGTGTTGAAAATGTATACGAAAAAAATCGTTTGGAGAGTAATATTGAACCCTTCCATATCACATGACAAGTGCAAATTCGAAGCTTAGTAACAATAATGAAATTAAAGATATATATATGTATACCGTAAAATACCGGCGTATAACGCGCACCTATACTTTCAAGTTTATTTTTAAATTTTTAGGTATATTCACCGTATAACACGCACCTCCTTTTTTACGAAGAAATCTGACATATTAGTAGACATTGCTCTTATGTTTTGAAGTCATTTATTCGGGGTATTATCCCAGACTTTTGTAAAATAGTTTTTTGTCTAGAACTACAACTCTTTTAATTCATAAGGCAAGTTTTATTTCTTTTAAATAAACAGTATTTCGATACATATAAAAGTAAAAAATTTTTATATTGATTTCTTTTGTAATTTTTAAAGCTATCGTTTTTATAACCGGCGTATAACGCGCACCTTTAAGTTTCGATTTTATTTTTTTGTGTTAAAAATGCGTGTTACACGCCGGATTTTACGGTATATATATTTGTAATTTTTTAAGTATGAACATTCAAAACAAATCTTAGGTATCCAAATAAGTTTCTAATCAGGATTTTGGAAAAGCGTATTGATTAAAGATTATTCGCAAGCAATTGCTTTACCGTAGCAATCAGGGGCGTAGCTACCGCCGTATCAATGATTCGGAGCCCCCAAGCTACAGGGGCCCCAACATGTAGGACAACAGGTTCCACTAACAAGGCTATCATATCTAAAAAAAGGCCTCGAAGTAATTTTTATACAGGGCCCTCTCAGAACTAGCTACGCCAGTGGTAGCAACCGCAGTCTTCAACAGCTGGAGTAATACTGACTCAGCTTCAGCGAGCGGCTGCTATTTATAGCTTGCGCCACTATCTTCAAGCACTTTCTCGGAAGATCCACTTACGTCATAAATCGCGATGTTAATAGATTTCTCCAGTAATTTTCAGAAGCATTCGAATGGTCACCAACTCGGCAAAAGTTGTAGGCAAAAATGATGTCAACTTGGCTCTATCAACAACATTTCCCCTAGTTTCGTTTAAATCGCCCTTATAATGCAAAAAACGGCGCGTTGCTTCCGAATATTTCAATTTTTTTAAATCATAAATAAAGTAATATTAACGCGTATAAACATCCAGATACACATTATTTACACCATTTAAGTATTAATTATACAAAATTAGTACTAATTATTGCGAAAATAATATGCTAAGATCCAAAACAATTTTAACCTCGTGTATTTGCAAGAACAACGCTAGCAAAGAAATATAACGTTTTGCAACTACAAAAATAACTCGAATAAAATAATCTTTCACTAAAAAACTCATTATTTACCACAGAAAGTTTCTAGAACTTTTAGTAAACAAACGATATCACTTTTTGGAATGTTAATTCGATACTACTTTTTTTCTGGATGAAAAAAAGCACTGTTGCTATTTACTGTTTTTTATATAAAAAAAATATTTAATCTTTTGCCAGTTCCAGAGTTCATTGATAGATAAAATATGTAAACATTTTATCAAACGAGAAAAACTAAACAGAGATTTCATAATATTTTTATTACACTTTACACAAAGTTATTTCGTTCGATTTCATTATTTTTATTTTCAAATCTGATACTTTTATATTTTGCGATTTTTGTCAGCATTCTTTATAACATTAATCCTAACAAAATGTACATCTTTTACAAAAGTTTTTTATTGAATTGGAATTTTCTGAATCTGGATTTCGTAATATAAATGACATCCACACAGATTTAAGGTATCCGAATACGTTCGGAACCGTGATTTTGCAAAAGCGAGAATAAATGGATAATTTTCATGATATTTGTGTTACTTAGAATACATGTATACAATTGTTTTAAGGACACATTTTGACAGAAAAAATTATTTAAATACAATATTTTGGCAAAAAATGAACTTAGAATAATTTTTTTTCGAAATGTTCTTCTTTTATGAAAAATGCTTCTATTATAATAATATTTTGCCTGTCTATAGCTCAGACCTCTCTACCGAGGCTCAACTAGAATTTTTGAAATATATAGCTTAGAAATGGATTTATCCATGTTTTACTTCAACAGAGGGCCGATAATTATTTCAACGCCGATAATTATTTCAAATGGTTGTAAGTCTGAAAATAATGTGAATTTAAAAAAAAAAAAAATCGTTCAGACTCTGGAGAAGTTTTTACTTTATATAAGCAAAATATTATTATTTTAAAAGCATTTTTATAAGGAGAACATTTGAAAAAATTATTCTAAGTTCATTTTGCCAAAATATTGTATTTAAATAATTTTTCTGTCAAAATGTCCATACGGCATAATTTTATACATGTATTCCTAATCTAAACTAAATATCATAAATATTATCCATTTAAGCTCTTTTTAAAATCACGGTTCGGCTGTAGTCGGATACAATAAGTAAGTATTATATATATATTATTTTTAAAGTTAAATTTTATCTTTTTTTTAGGATTTAAGTTCCTTTAGACCAGTGGTTTACAAAGTGGTCACTAAATAGTCCCTACGGATTTCCAGGGGATTTTGTTCAGGGGGTCCGTAGAAAATTAAAATTAATTTGGGGTCCCTGAACAACATCAGGGGGTCCACGCAAGGTTTAATATAAAATAAAATATTTTTGATCCATTTTTTATTTTGTATTTATGGAAATTTAAATAAATAGCAATAATTCACTTGGATATTCCCGACTGGGTATTGAACCCTTTTGCGCGGGAACTCACTCAGATCCCAAACTCAAATGAATCAATACTAATATATTAGATTGGGGAAAAAGAAATCCATTATTTTTGCATGAAATTCCAAAACTTTATTTAACATATTTCGGATTGTCCGATTTGGGTCAAATGTGTACCGTTTTGTTGTATAATTTATTGCCATTTTAAAGATAGCTTCATATTGCCTCTCTCATAGAAGTCTTGGCCTTTATTGGCAAAAAACTTCAGTAATCGATTTTCACAATCTTCTCTCGATCCCAATTTCTTATCCCTCTGGAAGTTTTGCAATGTGAGGAAAAGGTAGTAATCGTTTGGTGCCAGGTCTTGACTATATGGTGGATGCATTAAAACTTTCCAATCAAGCTCCCAGAGTTTCTGGTGAGTCTCTACAGACGTGTGTGGCGTGGCGTTGTCCTGATGGAACACAACACCTCTTCTGTTGGCCAATTCTGGCCATTTCTGGTCAGTCACTAGCTTCAAACGGTCCAATTGTTGACAGTAGATATCTGAATTTAGTGTTTGGCCATGCGGAAGCAACTCATAACAAATGATTCCTTTCCAGTCCCACCAAATACACAGTAGAACCTTCCTGGCCGATAGTTCTGGTTTGGTCACCGTTTAGGCTGCTTCACCGCACTTTGACCACGATCGTTTTCACACAATATTGTAGTACGTGACCCATTTTTCATCCCCAGTCACCATCCATTTAAGAAATGGATTGATTTCATTCCGTTTGGCCAAGGCTTAACAGATGGATATTTGATCCATCATGTATTTTGGTGTTAATTGGTGTGGCACCCAAACATCGAGCTTCTTTTTGAATACAACTTTGCTCAAATGGCTTTAAACTGTTTTATGGTCGATCTTTAGCTCCTGGGCGATGCTACGACTACTAACATGCCGGTCAACTTCGATCATTTCTTAAGATTTTATCGACATTTTCGATGACGGGCGCGGGGAAGCTTTAACATAAAAAATGCCTGAACGGAATCGACGAAACCAAAATTGCACGTAATTAGCTGTTACAGTATCGGCACCATAAACACCATTTACAATTCCAGCCACCTGGCTTGCATTTTTGCCTTTATCAAAGAAAAATTGCAAAATGTGCCGAATTTTCTCTTTGTGTTGACTTCCATTTTTAATACCCTGTAACTGACAACTGAATGGACCGAACAAGAAACACCAAAATAAATTTTTTAGTGTGAAATGTCACCTTGACAACGAGCATAAATTTGAAATTGTTTGATCGACACTTCACGAGATATCGACAGTACAGCTGTCTACCGAAAAAAAAATGGATTTCTTTTTCCCCAACCTAATAGAAACATCTTATTAAAATATCCACAAATAAGGGACTTAAGCCAATCTTTGAACAAGGATCCCACAAATTCTGATTGCAAAAGCAGATCCCAATTTTATATCTTGCATTATGGGTTATTGTACAGAAGTTGTTGACTTTTTTACCGTTTTCCTGTTTGGTAGAGCGTGGATTCAGTGCCTTTATAAATCTCATCACAGGAAAAAAAAAAAAATAAAGAAACTGACTGGAAATTAGGGCTCGTGAGGATTTACCGTAGCTACTCACAAACATTGAGCCGGACATGAATACCCTCATAACATCTCATTAAGTTCATCCGAGTCATTATTTGTCATTTTATTTTAAACAAAAGTTATAATTTCGATAAATAATTCTTCTACAAAATATTGTGGCCGCGGTAGCCGAGTGGTATAGGTATCGGATCGTGGTTGGCCTTGTCACGAGTTCAAGCCCAGTACCACTAAAGACCCGCCCTGTAGGGCAGCGGAGCACGTTAAATCTGTCGAGAGCTGAAACGTCCTCTCGTTGGTGTGGTATGGTAGTTAGGAGAGAGGGGTGCCAGCTCACAGGTGTCATCCACGTCACTTTACCATGGTTCAAAATTACGTGGTCCGTCGGCAAAAGCCCTTGTGTAGCTGAACAGTGTGACGTTAATATTCACTCAATCAATCAATCTACAAAATGTTTTTTTAAAATTTGTAATTTTTATACAATGGATTTATGTAACTTTTTCACTTTGTGGGGCGTTTCGCTTGGCAAATTTTGACTATAAAAGGGGTGCGTGGTGTAACGTTTTCGTCTCACAGCTGTGATCGGCGTCTTTGTAGAAATAATCACCACACGTGCAAAGACACCTGTGCAACTCTGAATTATTGCGTAGTACCATCTCGGATTGCCCGTCGACCTTTGACATCACGAGGGACCCTTTTCCCGCCACTGGCAGGATGCAACGAGATGTTAAGAAGCGCTCTCCTCCTGATCCCCGAACAGAGGGAGGGAAAACCAAAAGAGAGATGTTTTGAACCTTCAAGTGAGCGGTCGCCGAAAGGGATCCCTCCTCTCACAAACCATTGTTTTGAACTCTAATAATCTTTTAATAAGTTTAATAATTTCAATGTATTGTCTGTAAATGATAGCTGTGACATAAATAAACTAAATATTTAAATTAATCAATATCACGCAACAGTTATTTATCTCAAACGTCCCAGTGGGCAAGTTTTGACTATTAAAAGGGGTCCGTGGAAGAGTTTTGACTATTAAAAGGGGTCCGTGGAAGAGTTTTGGCCATAAAAAGGGGTTCAGGGAATTAAAAAAGTTTGGGAACCACTGCTTTAGACAGTCATCATTCGAGGCACGCATTACCTCCATGGGAATTTTTATCCCGGCATTCTTTCAAAAATGCTTAAGACTGTTCGAATTGGGATGCCGTTTTGGCATCCGATTCTGACCACAATCTTCGTGTTCTATGAAGACCAGCACATTCCCTTTCAACCACCATTGGGTCATCTACTCCTTATGAGCAGAATCAGAGTCCTGTCGAAAAGTCCATTCGCCCATTGAGCAGGTGTACATTCAAGGGCTTCATTATTAGTTCCAGTGGCGTAACGTACACCCCCGCATTGTGGGAGACCCAGGCATCTACAGGATCCCAAGCCCGGACTGCCGCCAAGTATCTATCCATTGTAAAATCCAAATATGGGGGCCCCAAAAAGCTTTTTGGGGGGCCCCCAAAAGTTTTGTTTCCCCCTGAGATTGGTTCCAAGATGGTGTCTTGATAAATTTTTAACGCGGTTTTCCCTCTTCTCTCACAAAAATGAATCTCTTAGACACCAACGAAGTCCACATCCCATCAGACCATTGCGGAAGCCGAACGATGAGTTGTCTGCACACATTTTTCTTCTCCTTGGCTTCTTGAGTGATTATTGTATATTTAAGAACATTTCGGTGATTGAAAGATTTGTCAATGCCAAAATGTTTTCTCGCCCCGAAAAAAGTTCGCACAGCCGTTTGAGCGTCCGCGCAACCGTGCTTTTGTTCATAAGGCGTAGTCCCCCAAACCCCGGGGCGAAGGTACCGTTCGGGTTTAAAAGATACCGGGCCGCCGAAAAATTGTTTCTTCTATTTTATTTTTCGGTTTGTGTGACTTTCCATGGAAATCACTTTATATTCACTTTTTGGTGTAACTGTATTTTATTCTGAAGGCAAATGTTTAAATATAATTAAATTAAATTTACTAAATTAAAAAAAATCTAAAATAAACTGAAGAGCCAAAAAAACTGGTACACCTGTCTAATATCAAGTAGGGCACGCAGAAGTGCTGCAACACAACGTGGCATGGATTCGATTAAAGTCTGAAGTAGAGCTGAATGTAATTGACACCATGAATCTAGCAGGGCTGTCCATAAATCAGTAGGAGTAAGAGGCATTGGAGATCTCTTTTGAACTGCACGTTGCAAGGCATCCCAGATATATTCAATAATGTTCATGTCTGGGGATTTTGGTGGCCAGCGGAAGTGTCTAAATACAGAAGAGTGCTCCTGGAGTCCCTCTGTAGCAATTCTGGACGTGTGGGGTGTTGCATTGTCTTGCTGAAATTTCCCAAGTCCTTCGGAATGCACGATGAACATGAAAGCGTGCAGGTGATCAGACAGGATACTTACGTGCCTGTCACTGGTCAGAGTCGTATCTAGACGTATCAGGAGTCCCATATCACGCCAACTGCACACGCCCCATACCATCACAGAGCCTCCACCAGCTTGAACAGTCCCCCGTTGACATGTAGGGTCCATGGATTCAGTAAGCCTATATCGATATGTTTCGTTGAATGGCTCCCACGGTGGCACTTGTTGATGGCCCAGCATTAAAATCTGCAGCAATTTGTCGAAGGGCTGCACGTCTGTCACGCTTAATGATTTTCGTCAGTCATCACTGGTTCCATTCTTGCATGATCTTTTTCCGGTCGCAGCGATGTCGTAGATTTGATGTTTTACCGGATTCCCGATATTCACGGTACACTCGTGAAATGGTTGTACGTGAAAATCCAAATTTCATCCCTACCTCGGAGATGCTATGTCCCATCTCTCGTTCACCGACTATAACACCACGTTCAAATTCACTTAAATCTTGATAACTTGCCATTGCAACAGCAGTAACCTATCTAACAACTGTGCCAGACACTCGTTGTCTTATATAGGCTTTGCCGACAGCAGTGCCGTACTCTGTTTGGTTCCATATCTCTTTATTTGCATACTCCGCCTGTACCAGTTTTTTTGGCTCTTCAGTGTATAAACAATCAACGTCCTTTCCCTCAGCGGGCCACGGCAATTATCTAACTTTGACCGGTCAGCGTCGATGAAAAGGTTGGAAATCACACCTTAAGATACCCTTGGAGCTTTAATTCCTTTGTAAGAAAATGACCAGTTATTCTTCAATATCGCGTTACACTTCAAAATTTCTATGCGACACGTTATTTTTTTTATCTCGTTCACCAGTTTAGCAAGAAAAGTCTTCTTCAGACAAGGAGTTTGATCAGCTCTCGCCCTTTGACAAGTGCTGGTGTTCCCATCTTTCTGGGATGACAACATCTAATAGGGTATGCATGGGCGTAACGGAGAATACTAGGGCCCCCCTGCAAGTCAGGTTTCGGGCCCCAAGATGGATCTTACGTACTTAGCGTCAGTCAGGCTTTGGGCCCCCTAGAGCCCTGGTGTACGTTATGCCACTGGTCTGCAATGCTGTTGGCAGTGGCGTAAAGTACATCCCCGCATTGCAAAGGGCCCAAAGCCTGACTGATGCAAACTAAGTATTCTGTGTAAGATCCGGCTTGGGGCCCAAAACCTGAATCTGAAAAGGGGCCCTAATATTCTCCATTACGTCACTGGCTGTTGGTTTTAGGAAATCTCATAATTGTTCGATAAATGAATGACCTTTCGATGTCTACATGCTTAGGAGCCTTAAAAATATCGGTGGTAGTTTGATATCACGGGGAAAGACGCCAAGCAGCGCTTGTTGTCACCGGAATAGAATCCAAGATGGCGGCCTACCAGTATTAAATCGTCAAAAAGATAATTTTAAAGAATTGTGTTTTGAAATACATTGAAATATATTTCAAAAGAAGAATACTGGAAGAGATTGAGAATAACCAAGATCAATCAATAAATAATGAATAAAAATATAATATAATAAAATGTTACATCTACTTATAATATTGTTACGAATTTTATGTAAATAATTTGTATTTGGGTGTTTAATGCATTTATATTACTCTGTTATATTTATTCCATGTTAAAATTGTACTATTCACAAGCAATGTCGCCCCCTACGTTATAATGGCGATTCAATGAGAACTTGGCGAAATCTTGGCGGTAGAGCCAAGTTGGCATCATTTTCGGCGACCAAGTTGGTGGTCAATTTGGTGACTTTGGCGACCATGTTGGCGAGTTCGGAACCCTCTGGATTCTTCTAGAAAGTAGTGGATCTCTCCATTAACGTCACGCTCGATGACACGAGCGGTTATATTTCTGGAAGTTTCTGCCGCGCCTATAAATAGGAAGGCAGCCGCAACCGGTGAGTCTGATTTTAACTAGCGAAGAGTGAGGATTGTTTTGACTAGCGATCAGCTCGGCTGTGCTTGTGAATAATCTTTTACATATGTGTATTTTTAAACACTGACAATTGTGTTAGAGTGCTTTTGAAGGTGTTAAGACCTTCGGAGATTTACTCTGTGAATATTGCTGCTGAATCCTGTATTTAAAGGATTGGATTTTTGATAATAAACTCGCATCGCTCTTAAAGAACTGTTTATTTTCTTTGTGATTGTTTTGCATAAAATCCACGAACCCGGATCTACGTAACAATATTATATGCAGCATATAATAATAATCTTATATTATAATTTAACAGTAATTATATATAATCATATAGTAGGATTTAATAATAATTTTATTATATATAATAATAATCATATAATATAATTTAACAGTAATTATATATAATCATATAGTAGGATTTAATAATAATTATTATATATAATAATAATCATATAATATAATTTATAGTAATTATAAAAAAAGAACAAAAACATCGTATTCTAATATAAAAATTATTCATATGAATACTCAAATAACGTAATAATCATAAATAAATAACATAATAATTGTAAATGATTAACGAAATAATAATTATACATAAAGAACATAATAAAAACAATTATTATAAATAACGAATATTATATGACTATATATAATAATAATTGTATTTTTATATCATATTATTAAAGTAATTACGAAAAAATATTAACATTAATAATGAATATCAATTAAAAAGTACTGGAAACTTGCAATATTCCAAAAACTGCAAAAATATCAAGGTAACCCTATTGTAATGTTATCGCCCATCTTTAGCGAATATAAACAACAACTCTTGGCGAGTGCCCCATGATATCAAACTAGTTCCAAAATAACGACGGGCTCTATTCTAATGCAGGAAAAAAAACTGCCACAGGCACAGATCAAAGTGTTAAAGATTTGACTAATTTAGAACAACGTTTGCGTGAAAGACAAAAATTACATGAAACTATTAATGTCCATTTCTAACGAAGAAATTTAAAACCTGCTGCGTTTGAGTCACAGCAGACCATCTAAGTTTTTGTATCAGAGTTTACGCAACGACTTTGTAGCTCTAATATTTTTACCGATTCTCAATAAACTTGTTAATGAAAACAATTAAGTACAGAAGTAATGGTCTGAAGAAAGCTAAATTTTTAAACGTACATGTAAATACACAGCTAAATATTTTCAAGGGATAATTATAAAGAGAAACAATAATATTTTAGAAGACATAATCTTTTTTTAATCTATATCTATATATATATATATAAATGGATGTTTGTATGTATGACCTCGCTTCATTCAAAAACCATTCAACCGATCACTATGAAAATTAGCATATACTATAGTCTAACCTATATATAACGAACTTCTATATTGCAAATTTTTCTATGGCGCGAACTTTTTCATGGAACCTTGAACATTTCACAATTTTCTTCGTAAAATAACCTCTCTATAGTAAAGTGCATTTTCTACGTAACGAACTTTTTCTTTTGTGATTCAACTTTTGTTCTACCTTTTTCTAAAGTATTTCTAAGAAAATTTCAAAAGTTATTCTCCCTTAACACACATTTATAGTGGTCATAAATCTTGAACTGGTTTTATTAGATCCTAGGTCGCCGAGAGCAATAGAGTTCTGGACGGTTCATCCAAGAAGTACAACCTTTAACCCACATTGTCCAGTTCACTAGAAACATCTTCGATATCCTCTTTCACTCTCAGTGGAGTTGTCCCGTGTCCCCGTGTTCTAATGTTAAAATAATGTATGTTTAATATTACTTTAATATACTTTAAATTATAAAATGTCCTTAAAATTCATTAATTTCAGTGTAAATTTTTTTTCTTAATGTTGGAAATACAGTGAATTCTTCGACTTTCTTTTTTTTTGTTTTCCTTGCTTGCAGTTTTTCTTTCTTTCTTTTTTGATGGGTAAGATATATAAAATATATATTCATTTTAAAAAAGATACAGATAATTATTTTTTTAATATGTAGTGTTTATGAATTTAAAATTTGTTTTACGTGGTTTATAAAGTTTATTAAAAGATGAACCTCCCTATAACGAATTTTCCATATAACGAACTTTTTTCCGGTATTTAGTGACTTTGTTATATAGAGGTCCGACTTTATATGTATTTTTTGCGGAGAAGGATTTTGTGCCATCATCTTTGTTGCAGCTCAGGTGTGTGTGTTGTGTGACACTATAACATATCAACTTCTACACGATTCAATCAACCATCAAGTTGCCAACAGGGTCGCCAAAAATGATGCCACATTTCACTTGCTATATCGCCAGCATTTCGCTATGTTTCCGTTAAATCTCCATTATAATGTAAGACGCGGTGTTGCTTGCGAATATTACAATTTTAACATGAAATAAATACAACGGAAAGTAATATTAACGCATTACACATTCAGATATAAATTATTTACACTATTTTAAGCATTCTTTTGACAAAATGTGTAACAATGTCTTACTTTTGTTGAGCAGAGATCAGCTTAGGAAACGTGTTTTCAAAAATCGACCTAAAAGGGAGCCACGGGGGCGTGATAAATAAAAAAAAATCATTTTTATCAGCTGTTAGACCTACAGACTTAATATTTAACAAATATGATTCTTTGTTCAGCTGAGATATGCAAAAGGCTTTTTCTTTAATTCGCAATTCAGGTAAAATTAACTCATTAAAAACTTTTATCCTTCAATTTGTATTGTTAATTTTTCGATTCACCTGTGCGAAGAACGGGTATACCAGCTATTAAAGTAAGACCACGCTCAACGCGGGGTATACGTTCCATCAAAGTTGAGCGTAATATAAAACAGCATTAAACGCGCGAGGTTATCTCTTATCATGTAAATAATGTGGTTAGGGGAAGATGGACAGAAAATTGGTCAGGTATTTTACCATTAAATTTATTAGTTATGTTTTTTATAACAATAAAACAAAAATTTATTTCTTACAAATATAGAAACGTGATAAACGAATATACGTATAAAAATAAATAAAATTCTAAGTCAGTATGTTTACATTTCAGATCATCATTGTCTCTTCTGTATTTCCAATTTTCTGCCTTTTTATCAAGAAAGTAGATTGGCTTAATGGCATATTGCGTTCAATTTTGTCATCAATCCATATAGAAAATCGTTTTTCCATTTCCTCTATTGTATTATTTCTAGAACGGGTAATTCTAGTTGCGGAGCTTGTTGTAACTGCAATTGCCAGTGACAATATTTTTCCTTTATTCTTAATAATGGTCCTTATTGTTGAAGTTACCAAATTCAATGCAGCACCCATTTGAGATTGACGTTTATCAGAGTCTGATCTTCTAATCACTTGCGCGTTCTAGTTTCTAGTGAAATACTTTTTCTTGTTGCTTTATTTTCATGTTTTTTATTATTAGTCATGATAAAAACTAAAAATCATTATATTTTTGTCACCATAGAAATCATTATATTACATAAATTTATACTTACAATAACGTCAACAAATATTTGAAACGATAAAAATACGTTCGTATAACACCGCAAGAAAGAAGAAACACAAATAAACTGCTTCGGATATCGAGAAGCCTAACGCTGCGTGCAATTTAGGGAAATCCCGCAATTCAAATAAAAGAGCGTTAAACCGAAACAGTGCTAAGCGAAACAGCGTTAAGCGGGGTCTTACTGTATACTGCATGTGTAAAAGTTTGAAGAGCCGCTCTTTGCCGACCCTTGCCTTAAGAACGTAGAACAACTCGTTTCTGTTTTGGTAAAATCAATGTTTAACTGGAAACCACAGTAACTGAGGGCTCATGCTCTCGAAATCATGGTTGCTATTTTTCTTTCGAATCATGAGTGCCACTGAAGACCCCTCGTGTAGAGTGACTGATGTGAAATAAAATCTGTGTCGTGGCTTAAAATCCTTGATTTGGAGAGTGAGTCCACCTCTACATGGTGGACTTAGTGGCACTAGGCCACTGTGCAGCTTCAAAAGGCGACATTATATAAAAAACAAGCAATCAATCAGAACAATGTGTTTCTGATTTGTGAAAGTGGCCATGCTAGCATAGTGTTTATGGACCCTGACTCGCGGCCGGCGTATCACGGGTTCGAGTCCTAGTACTTCTGAAAAACCATACTGTAGAGGGGGATGATGCACGCTAAATCTGTCGAGCTCAAACTACTCCTGTTGCCGGGGTGTGGTAGTTAGGAGAGGGGAATATCAGTTCAAGTGTCGTCTACGTTACTTGATCGAGGCTCAAAATTAGGGATTGCGATTCTTTCCCAAAAAGATTGATTTTTAAATCGATTCGAATAGTAACCTGATGAATCGATTCACAAAAAAAATCGAAGTCTGATAGATCGATTTCTAAGAAATCGATTTTTTTCAAGTCTGCATTTACAATGTAAATATAAACCCACTTTATGAAAAACAAGAAAAAGATATAATAAACGATCTCTTATCAGTAAAATCGGGGAATTTTTTAGTTCAGAGTGTTCGACAATTGCAATTATTTTTATTACTATATCAAAGAGCATCACGTATAAGAGAAGTCATTTATTTTCTAAATGTATTTGTTACATTAAAAAGTTTCGAAAATAGATAATATAGCATATAGTTCCCAATGCTTAGCATCTAAGTTTTTTTAAAACCACAGTCTGTCAAGTCTACTGGGATTCAAACGGTTCCGCTCATCACTTGCGATGTTGCCGGCCATCGAAAAAAGGCGCTCACAAGGATCCAACGATACACATGAACATACATCATGACTATTGAGTGAACGTGATGATAAATACAGTTTTTTTGTTCTTGCCAGTAAATTAACCCTTTAACCGCCAACACCGTAATATTACGGGTTTTAAAGATATAGTACATTCAACTAATTGTAAATAATTTTAAGGTTTTTACCAAAAGAGAAAAAATCGAATGTCGATTTTCTAAGAAGAAACATCGATTTAGTGCTACATATCGATTTAAAAGAGTTTTTTTTTTTGGCCTGAGAAATCGATTTTTCGATTAAACGATCTCAAATCGCCATCCCTACTCAATATTACGAAGTTCGTCACCAATAGCCCACCTGTTGCTTATATAGCGCCACGTTAATATGACTTTCACTCATTCTGATTTGAGAAAATATTAATCTGAGAAATGACGCAAAAAAGTGATTCCGATGGAAATCCTGTAGGACCTATGGCTAAAAGAAGATTATAGGGAATTCCATTCCTTGAATAAAAAAATAATTAGAACATAATTGTATCACATTCATGGAAGACGTGTCTTGACACGACTTTCAACTTTTGGAAAAATACATGCCGCAATCAATAGCTTCAACTCGGATATCCTTTTGATGTGAAACAGCAACAAGACACATACAAAAAAAAATCCAGTTTTTAGAAACTTCATCTAGTAGGATGTAGCCCGGTAAAGGAGGAAAGGCATTCATTTAAACCGAATTTCCTACACAAACAGTAAAAAAAATTTAAAGAACCCCTAAAATAAATAACCTACGCTTGCCGGCAGGCAGGGAAAAAACCTATATTGCAGTTCCACAAAGAAACCTTTAACTCTCAAAAGTACTAATCATGTCCAAACCCGAATCCGGAACCAGTCAAGAAAAAACCGAAAAGCAGAAGACAGCGAAGAGAAGCAAAACATTAAAAAAAAAACTGTAAACCGGGTGCTTGAAAAGAAACAGGATTCTGAATCGTTTTCCAGGTCACTCTTAGGTAGGAAACGGTCTAAACAATGATGCAGAGATGGATACATTTTGAAAAGGTAAATACCCCACACTACTGGAACCGGTTCCCTTGTTAAATAGATACCTGCCGCCTCTTGGAGACCTATTTTTAGAATAGGATGAGGATAGACTTTTTTCTTTTTTCTTGTTTAGTTCTGCTATTCAAAGGGATATCTTGGAGGGATCACTTAAGGAGAAAATCCCTCTTCTGAGGAACCGATACCTTTTAGGGGAAATACACTGTCGCGAATTTCGAATCATTACTGCAAGATTTTTTTATTTTTTTAAGGGTTCTGGTTCCTTCTGGTAAAAAAGTACAAAAGAGCTTTTTAACAAACGTGAAGCACAATTTCAAAATATCGTGAATGCCCAATTTTTTGTTTAAAATTTTGTTTTATAAGTCAAAACCCTTTAAAAATTACAGGTTATAAAAAAATGCGAAAATATTTTCCGAAAATGAATCATACTTGTTAATGGAATATGTGAAAAAAGCTGCTTTAAAAGGATAGTAAAAATACATAACACATTTCATAGAAAAATGTTCCAAATTTGGGTCCTATTCTTTAACATTAACCGAAAGAGCAGCCTTAATGAGCAGTACGTTTTTGAAGAGAAAAGTGCACCATCAAAAGCGTGGAAAATCCATGCAATTGTTTATTGGAATGTAAGGATACATATATTAATTTAAATTTTCAAAATAATATACACACAAAGATAAACTTACTCATACGCATGCTGGCATACATATACACAGATACAGTAGAACGTCGTTTATCCGAACGTTTAATTTTCCGGACCAGTTTTTTGTCAACTACATGCACTGTATACGAATACGTTTTCGAACAGTGTGGGGACTCGCTCGAAAGACAGAGCCTGAAAAATGCATGGAATAAGCTGTGGCGAGATTTAGAAGGCGAAAAAGACTTCAATGACGACCACGGGGAGGAGATTGCCGACTTTGTCCAATCGATCCCAAAATTTCAAGAATGCGATGAAGAAGATGTAGAAACCTGGATGGCATGCGATGCAGAAGACTGTGAATTTCAAATACTAAATGAAGACGAGATTGTGACTTCCGTGCAAGAAGAATCCGACCCTGTCGACGATGAAATGGATGAAGACGAGGACAACAACAACAACGAAAATAGCAAGGGTCCATCAAATGCTGAAGCGTTTTCTGCGTTAGAGACAGCTATGGACATCAATCAGAGTGCTGTCCTACTCAACTACTGCTGCTCAAGAGAATAAGAAACCTTTCAGCGAAAAAACGAAGGTGTACAATGGTTCAGCGAAAAATAAGCGATTATTTTCCCGCAATAAAAGTAAAATTGCGACATTTTGCACCTATTTTGCTTTTTCTTCAAGCACGTTTCCCGCATGAGATGATTTTCAATATTCGTATAGTATCCGTATAGCATGCACGCATTCGGTTTTCGAACAATCGCAGTATCTGAACGGTGTCCGGTCCCAATAGATTCGGATAAACGACGTTCTACTGTACATAAACACGCGCGCGCATGGAAGTACGCATAAACACAGATACATAAGCACACTAGCACAAATGCATGTGTAGATAAACACATATGCGAGCATGCATGTATATATACAAAAAGTACATATACACGACACGCACACATTCATGGGAACATATCACATAGATGCATATAAGGGCACGCACAGATGCACACACATGCATACATAAGCACGTACATGTATGTACATCGTTAAAGAGTGAAATTCGTTATTTCTAGAATAACTAGGTATTTCATGAAACAATTAGACAGTTAAAGTCAGTAGCGAACATAGGAATTTTTCAAGGGGGGAAGCCAGGGTCGAAAGTCCACCATTCTCGTATCTTGCTCCAATACGCCGCCGAATATATTCTTTTGATTTTGTTGATTTTCGGGAACCAAAAATAGTTAAAAATTAATTATTGAATGAATAATTAGCATTAATTAATAAAATTAATTATTAATAATTCATTGTTAATTAAATATTACGTACTATATACATAGGATTTATAATCAATTGGAAAAAAATTCAAAGGCTTTGGGGGTCTTTATCCCAAAACCCCCCCCTTGTGTACGCCACTGGTTAAAGTACATAAAATTATTGTGAATTCAACGTTTTCAGTAGGTATTCTATAGAATAACGATTACTGGATCATATAAAGCATAAAATACAGCACTCGAGAGTTCTTTGAACCGATTCGAGCTACTTTTAGTCAGTTTTGAACAGCTTACAGCTGCTTTGCTATGACGTGTGTGTGCGCGCGCTTTATTACGTTGCTTTTATACGTAGAATTTAGGCGATGCATATATGTTAACGTTTTACATTTTGGATTATGAACAAATATTTTTGCAACCTATTTTGAAACAATGACTTCTGCTAGAATGGAAGACTTACCTGTAAGTAAGAAATATTCAATACGCGCGAGAGATTTGAATCTATTGAATACGCGTGGGACAAAGGAAAAAAGTGCTGCACTTACTCGTGAAAAATGATTTAATTTGATAGCAGAAGTAAAAAGTGCTGCAACAGCGCAGCAAAAAGTACCGCGGGACTATTGGTTACTCCAGCATTATAATATCCTTGAAGTTCAAGGTCTGGAAAAGTTAATTGAGCCGCGGTAACTGAAGCAAAATATACATCCTTTTTTCTCTTTTCTATTTAAGGTATCGGACTACGTTCGGAACCGTGATTTTAAAAAAAGCGCATCAATGGATAATTTTCATGATATTTAGTGTCACTTAGATGAGAATACGTGTATAAAATTGTTTTAAGGACATTTTGACAAAAAAAAATTATTTAAATACAATATTTCGGCAAAAAATTAACTTAGAATAACTTTTTTTTCAAAATGTTCTCCTTTTGTGAAAAATGCTTCTATTATAATAACATCTTGCCTGTATATAGCTCAGACCTCTGTACAAAGAGGCTCAACTATGATTTCTGAAAAATTCACATTATTTTAAGAGTTACTACCCATTGAAATAATGATCAGCGTTTTTTTCTTAAAATTTCTCCCCTTTGTTGTAGTAAAACATGGATAAACCCACTTCTAAGTTATTTAATTCAAAAATTCTAGTGGAGCCTCTGTACAGAGGTCAGAGCTATAGACAGGAGAAATATTATTATAATAGAAGCATTTTTCACAAAAGGAGATATTTTGAAAACGTGTCATTTTATGTTCATTTTTTGTCAAAATATTGTAATTAAATAAATTTTTTTATTGTAAGACTATTCTTAAAACAATTTTATATACATTTTCTAATCTAAGTGACACTAACTATCATAAATATTATCCATTTATACCTTTTGCAAAATCACGGTTTCGAACGTAGTCGGATACCCTAACTAATGTTAGCAATATGAACAATTCTTTTGCTTATTATCAATTAAATCATTCGCAATAGGGATAAAATGTATTTTTCGTGAGGTTTTAGCTGTTTACGATGAATTAATTTATAAAATAATTGTGAAATTCCTTATTTTTCACTCTCTTTAACGGTCCATCATTAGTTATTTTATAGAATAACAAACTATTTCATAGAATAGGTAAAGTATATATGAAATTTTCATCTATCACTTAAATTGACTTGTCTAATTATTTCACACATGAAATACCTAGTTATTCTATGAAAAAACTGAATTATATACTTTAACGGTAACATATACACACAAAATACGTAAACCCACACGCACACAGACTTGCATAAATACGCACAAATACAAAAACGCACAGAAATCTTAGTCATATAGATGGGTAATGTGTAATTACGATAGAAGTATTTAACATAAAAGGGGAATGTTTTTGAAAATACATCATTCTTTCTTCATTTTTTGCAAATAAATATTTTTAAATAATTTGTTCTTGTAATAATATTCTTAAAATAATTTTCTATGTATATTTCGATTCAAATGACACAGAATATCAGAAAAATTGTTCATTTATAAGCTTTTCGAAAATCACGGTTCCGAATGTAGTCTCAGTCATCTTAAATCTATTATTTCACATCGCCATTAAAGGAAGTGTTCTTTTAATAGAACTCAGAACACACTTTTTACTGAAAACAACTTTAAGAATAACCGCTTTGTCTGTTTCGTATATTTCTTTGTGAAAAAGAAGAGGAAAAAGGAAGAAAGATTTAGAATTACGACAAACACAACGAACCAGTTAGTTATTTTAAAATTAGAACGATTTACACATTTCCAATATGCTGCAAACGATAAATAAAATGTCACCATTTTTTGTCTTTCTCCTCTCTCTCTTTAAACCAGGGGTGGGCAGACTTTTCAAGGGCACGGGCTACTTCTAATATTTTCAATGTGTTGCGGTCCACCCAGTGACTTAGGTGCAGTGAGCTAAAAGAAAGTATACAATACAGTCGGACCTCCATTTTAAGAACCTCTATTTTAAAAATTTCTCTATTTTGGGAACTTTTTCTAGGAACTAAGAAGATTTTACGATTTTCTTTGTAAAATAGCTTCCAAATAGCGAAGTGCATTTTTTATTCAACGAAATTTTCTCTTAATGATTCGATTTTTTTCCTCCATACTTTTTAAAATACCGTATTTTTTCGAATCTAAGCCCCACTTTTACCCCAATGTTAATGCTACTGAAAATCAGGCGCGGCTTAGAATCGAAAGGAAAAAAAAAATGTTTTGAATGGGGTATTTAGAGCAATTACAGTTTCATACATGTACTTAAAACTTGTAATACTGATGAAAAATAACTAATTATTAACTTCTTACAAGTTTTCTTTTTAAATTTATTTTAATTTCGTATAACTGGATATGGATAAAACATTTTATAGACTAGTTTTCAATTTTCACAAAATCTTGTTAAGAATTTGGGGCGCAGGCTTAGATTCGAATAAATACGGTATTTCTAGACCTTCGTATGATTATTAGATCTTAGTGAAGGTGGTCACCCCAAAATGTCTCTGCGGTCGATCGCGATCGACGTAATGCGCGCGCACCCCGGCTTTAAACAGTAATTCTTATAAAACATTTCAAAGAAAAACGTTTTTCCCCAATAAAAGCAAAGAAATACAAAAGAAAAATTGCTTCAAAAATTTCCAACAGAAAATATTATCATTCCATTTATAATTTATTTTTCTGTGTTTCTGAATACAAAACCAATACCTGTAAATCGCAATCGCACTTCGCGTGAAATCCCTACATCGCTGATATTATCCCTATTGCATGCAAAGTATTCCCTCCGGTTGTTCCTCCAACTGTTGCAAAGGTGTCAATGACTGAGTAACTGGTTTCGGCGTAGGTGTTCCTACTGTTAACCCAATTCCTGCTCCATCCTTTGAGCACAGACTCACACATCTCCTCTGCCTTTGAACCGCGCTGTGATGGCTGTACGAGTCAATAAAAAATAATCTTACGTAACAGGGTGTTTCCCTTTTGAGTTCCTTAAAGTGCGGATAAAAATAGAATGCAGTGTTCCTCCAAACGGCAGGGTGATAACTGTAATGAATAGGATACAGGTGGGATTATACAATAATGGATATGTGTCTGCGTTAAGCAATGTGATTGGAAGCTTTTAACGTCGGTGATGTTTTTGAAGTTGTAAAACACACTTGATTTAAACGACAAGGAAAAACGAGATAAAGGTGGTCACAAATAGGGGAAAAAAAGGCTAATCCTTTTACCATTTTCAATATTTACCTTACTGCAAATAAACATGCATTATTAATACGTGTCAAGAATCCAAATTTAGGAACATTTTCTCCGTGTCTGAATTATATACCTTGTCGCCTGCCATAAGTTCTGAAAAAACAATGAAGAATTTAAAATGAGAAATTTAATGTAATCAGATTTAAAACATAATATTCTTAAAGTTTTAATTGATCTTTAAAAAGGTGACCAAACGTCCTCCTTTTATAGGTCCTGTCCTTCCTCGAAAAGTGTCCTCCTTTTCAATATTTTAAAACTGATCTGTTAATATCTGTATCCAGAGACGAACTAGACATGCTTCCAAAATGTCGAAGAATGGTCTGAAACAAATATCACAGGAAATAACAGTTTTCAATGGTATTTTTTGACTTGGTCTCAAGTAAAGTGGGCAGATGTAGAAAATTACGTTGAGTTTTTATCGAAAGAAATCCCCGATATTAAAGTCGATGTCAATTGTCTGTCTGAAGTAGAAAGAAAACTGAATGTATATTTAAATTCTAATATATTAGAACAACTGGAAAATCAACATGCTGAGAAATTGGTAAAATATGGGTGTAAATTACTTAAGGTATCCGACTACGTTCGGAACCGTGATTTTCAAAAGCGTATAAACGGATAATATTTATGATATTTAGTGTCACTTAGATTAGAAAATGTATATAAAATTGTTTTAAGAATATTATTGCGATAAAAAATTATTTAAGTAGAATATTTTGACAGAAAATGAACATAGAATGACCCATTTTCAAAATATTCTCCTTTTGTGAAAAATGCTTTTATTATAATAATATTTTGCCTGCATATAGCTCAGATCTCTCTACAGAGGCTCAATTAAAGTTTTTGAAATATATAGCTTAGAAGTGTGGATTTATCCATATTTTACGACAACAGAAGGGAGCAATTTTCAGAAAAAAACGCCGATAATTATATTTCAATGGGTGGTAACTCTGAAAATAATGTGAAGTTTTCAAAACTCCTAGTTCAGACTCTCTGGAAAAGTCTTTACTTTATATAAGCGCGCGAAATATTATTATTTTAGAAACATTTTTTTTATAAAAGGAGAACATTTTGAAAAAAGATTATTCTAAGTTAATTTTTTGCCAAAATATTGTATTTAAATAACTTTTTTGTCAAAATATCCTTAAAACAATTTCATACATGTATTCTAATATAAGTGATACTAAATACCATGAAAATTATCCATTTATGCGCTTTTTTAAAATCACGGTTCCGAACGTAGTCGGATACCTTAAACTATTTCAAAAATGAACACATTCCATATGAAAATATAATTCTTCTTGTTGAATTTACGTTTCCTGGAACTAATGCAGCAGTTGAAAGAGATTTTTTTTTTCAGATGGTAATGATTTTTGTGAAGCGACTAGTGAGAAATCAAAATTGAATGTTAATATTTTATCTACGGTGCTTACCGTAAAATTCAGTATGAAGGATATTTTTTGCCCGAAATTTCCGATATGATAGAAAATGATATGTTGACAAAAAAAATTCTTTCAATTAAAAAATATTCTTTTAAGATAATAATTAAAAAGAATATAAGCGTAATTAGCGTATTTTTGTTTGAATTAATAAAACGTTTCATATATATTTAAGTTGTAATTTTTTCTTAAATTTTTCGTTCTCCCTTTCATTGTAAAAAAAATGGTCACCCTATCTTTAAGCTCAACATATTGCACCTTTTATTCAAAAAGATAACATTCTGACATTGCACAGGCATTAAGTTTCTTTGACCAATCATCGTTGCCAATCAACCCACGTTGAGAACCTATGGAATAGATGAACAGCGACTGAGTGTGGTCGCGTCATCAGATTAGAAGTTAATGTAGAATCCACCAGGAAGTGGCGAAGTAATCAACCTTGGAGCTGACCGAGCTATCAGGCTTTGAGAAGGATCATAACAATGAGTCTCAATCCAGATAGATACTTTCGATAATCTTGTTATCCGATTACGGGGTAGGATTTCATGTTGCTTCCAGAGTTAAGTTATAAATTTGTTTACTGTATAAAATATTAAAAATAGAATAAAAGTAGCTATTCTTATGATTATGTCTGCTTCTTCCTCAAACCCCCTCACCCCCATGACCATCGGGACACGACTGATTCAGACTAACATATGTGAAATACTACAATTTTTTGAAAAATATTGCAGACGATCTCCAAGAAGAAATTTATAAAATCGTCTGCTGCGTTTGAGTCACAGCAGACGATCTCAAATTTTTGTTTTAGAACTTTTGGCGCGATTAGGTATACATACATATACATATACATATATATATATAATATATGTATGTATGTCTCTCTTGAAAAATAACATTTCCAAACTTTCATACCGATTTTGGAATTAATATAAAAGAATCTAATAGAGTCCAGGGATTCTTAAACTGTAATCCACAGACCCCTGGGGAAGGAGGGGGTCCCCAGCGTTTTCCTAGGGGGCTCGCGGTATTTCTCATGTAACATTAAGATTTCTCTCTATCAGGGGCGGCTCTAGGGCCGGACAAACCGGACCTCTGACCGAGGCACGCAAATTTTAAGGGCGGCATTTGGATCAAATTTGAAAACTATTTTTGTTACAAAAAATGTGATACATTTTCTGAAATATTATTGAGTGTGAATTTGGTGTTTCTCTCTCATTTAATGTATCTTATTTCCTTAGTTAGTAATCTGTATGTTTAATGTCATGTGTTCTTTATGTTGAAACTTGAAGGGTTCGAGGCGAGAATATATGTTAAATCATGAAATGTGATATTATATATATATATTCACTAGTAACTTTCTCCCCATCCCTGTGTGGCGTTACAATAAACATTCCTTTCACCCATACGATTTCCGATGCTCAGCTATCCAAAAAGGAACAAGTGATAATAGAAGTTTTTAGTAGATAGAGAGCTACAGAGGAGATATTTAATTTTAGTCGTGAGTTTAGTTTAATAATATAGTTAAAATAAACGCTTGTAATTCCTACCATCAGTAGACCCTCCTTCGAAGAAATTGGCTTACTGAAATGGACGATTTCTTCTTATACATTATACTTGTTTTAACCCTTATCTACTGACGGTACTTATAAGTACCACTCACTTTAAAATTACATAGAATTACCATTTTTACGAATATATCTTACGATACTTAGCAGGAATATTCTTTTAAATCTACTCTTCCAAGATATATTGCTGCACGGGGTCTATGATGAGTATTTTAGTGGTGAAGGAGAATAGTTTTATAGCAGAAATTGCGTTTTCAGCTGACGGCGTTTTCAGCGGATTGCGAAGAGTGTCATTTTTATTAAAAAAATATAGTTAATGTCAAAAAATATGTGTCTTATTATTTTTTTGTATGTTAATGAAGACCTTAAAAAACGATTTGATTGTTTATTTTAAGTGAGCAGTGTATATAATTAATTTTGCAGTTGAATATCTTTAATTAATCAATTAGCTCTAACGGATTAAATTTCCCAAAGTTGAGTATTTTGTTTATGTATATCCCTTAATTTGCAATGAGGTGATTCAAAAAAGCTACTGCATGAAAAAAACAGTAAATCATAATGCTGTAGATAAAGGGTTAAATAATAACAAGAAATTATGTCCTTAATTTCGCGAATTAATTTCTGTTTTTTAAGACTTAAAATAATATATACTATATATATATTGTTATGCTGCCTATTTGTTCGCAAGAATTATTCAAGTTTTATAGGTGTGTATTTATGTGAACAATTCATCTTTTTGTGTGTGAATTATAGCTTTTTTCTTTGGAGAGAGGGGCGGCATTTTAACATTTTTGTCCAGGGCGGCAAATCTGCTAGAACCGACTCTGCCTCTATTAAGGTATCCGACTATGTTCGGATGATTTTAAAAAAGCTTATAAATGGATAATTTTCATGATATTTAGTGTCACTTAGATTAGAATACATGTATAAAATTATTTTAAGGACATTATGACAAAAAAAAATTATTTTAATACAATATTTCCTCAAAAAATTAACTTAGAATAACCTTTTTCAAAATGTTCTCCTTTTGTAAAAAATACTTCTATTCTATTAATATTTTGCCTGTATATAGCTCAGACCTCTGTACAGAGGCTCAACTATGATTTTTGAAAAATTCACATTATTTTCAGAGTTACAACCATTTGAAATAATGATCGGCGTATTTTCTTAAAATTTTTCTCTTCTGTTCTCGTAAAACATGGATAAACCGACTTCTAAGTTATGCATTTCAAAAATTCCAGTTGAGCCTCTGTACAGAGATCTGAGCTATATACAGGCAAAATATTAATACAATAGAAGTATTTTTTTACAAAAGGAGAACATTTGGAAAAAAGGTTATTCTAAATTAATTTTTTGTCAAAATAGTGTACTTAAATAATTTTTTATTGTAATACTATTCTTAACCCAATTTTATATACATTGTCTAATCTAAGTGACGCTAAATATCATAAATATTATCCATTTACTCGCTTTTGCAAAATCACGGTTCCGAACGTAGTTGGATACCTTAAAGACTTTGAAAGGCCCCGAGGAAAAATTGAAAGCTGTGTCATCCTATACTTGATCACTAAATTGTCCTCAATGAAAAAAATTCTACCACAACACGTACTTCGATTCAGAATAAGTCGGAGTGTGAGTGAGTGAATATTAACGTCGCACTGTTCAGCTACACGAGGGCTTTTGGCGACGGACCACGTAATTTTGAACCATGGTCAAGTGACGTGGACGACACCTGAGCTGGCACCCCCTCTCCTAACTACCACACCACACCAACGGGAGGATCAGAATAAGTCGGAGAGGGGTGCTGAAAATCTTGATGCGTCCGTGATGTCAGTCTGATTCATAAAGAATAACCGCGGTGATTGAAAGTTTAAGAACCGCTGTTATATAGTCGAGTTGTATAAGTGTTTCCAAACAACTTCATCACACGCTATTTACTTTATCATATCATTTTTGTAAAGTAACACCCAAAACCTAATCCTTCTTCCAGATTTCGAATTCTGTTTGCTCAACGGCTCGACAGTGCTTGGCCTCCTTGTTTTCGTTGAGGCTTATTCGAAGATATAAATAACCCACCATCTCATCCCCCCCCCTCCCCAGAAATGTCTGTCCAAGATACATGCTAAGGAATGTTGAGGAATTAAAAGACGAAACGTTGTCTATTTTTCGCCGGGAAAAAAGTCCATTGCGCCGTCTGTCAGCGCTACGGTTGTGTATTGCGTTTAAATTAAGCTATATGTACACAACGACCGGTCCAGCGTTCAAGCATGACGTTTGCTTCCTCTGGTATTAAGTCTTTTAACCTATTTTTAACCGTTATATATGTCTTCTGGGTGGTTTTGAGTTGAATTTAAAAATATGAATAATGGAATAATGTATAATGATGTAATTTTGGCAAAGCTGGAATTTTATTTTAAACAACATTCCAGTTGTTTCTGTAAACAAAAAAGAAAAGGCATTTTCAATTTTCCGTGAAAGGTTAAAAATTTTATCAAGAACTTTAAGATTTTTTTTTTTCAGAGAATATTTAATTTCCTTTTTTCAGAGAAGATTTTAGATTCCTATAAGAGTATGATGAACAAAGTTGTACACATTATAATAAAGTTAGTAATTCAGTTACCATACAACACACACAAACATTTTTAAATTTTGGAGCATAGAGCTAAGAGCTTTGGGAGTTGTTGTTGTTACAAAGCCACCTGATCAGAAAAGGCCAGATCAAGGCCCACAAAATTCATCATGGCTGAGGGCTAAGTGACGCCTGTCGTTAGCTGTAGCTTTGAGCACCATACAGATGATAGAACGATTTAGCTCGGTTTCACCCCAATTTTGAGGGAGAACACCTTGGGGGTGGTTAGGGGCCTCCCACCTCTCTTCCACTTCCACCAACCTCACGAGAGGACTTGCGGCTCGATGGCTATTTAAAGGCTTTGGGAGTAAAGGGGACATATTACCCCAAAACTGAGGGCTGTGGTAGCCCAGTGGTCAAGGTATCGGATCAGGGCAGGTATGTCATGAGTTCGAGCCCAGTGCCATTAAAGACCCGCCGTGTAGGGGAGAGATGCACGTTAAATCTGTCGAGAGCTCTAACGTCCTCCCGTTGGTGTGGTAGTTAAGAGAGGAGGGGTGCCAGCTCAGGTGTCGTCCTCGTCATTTGACTATAGTTCAGAATGACGAGGTCCGTCCCAAAAACCCTCGTGCAGCTGAACAGTACGACGTTAATATTCACTCACTCACTCATTACCCAAAAATTGACCAAAATATCGAATTTTTTATTACTTCATTTTGAGTGCCGGACTTTTCTAAATATGCCAACGAAATTTCATTACTCTAGCTATATTATTTAACACTCTTTTGACAATATATCGAATGAGGGAGAGTTCTATTAACGTCACCATAAAAGCAACGCAGATAAACAACGAGCCTCGTAATTTTGAACCATGGACAATTGACGAAAACGACACCTGATTTGGCACCTGTCTTCTAACTACCACACCATGCCTATGTGAGGAATTTGAGTCACGACAGATTTAATATGCCTCAGGCCTTCTACCCGGTGGATCTTCAGTGGTACTAGGACTCGAACTCATGACACGCCAGCCAGGAGTCCGTGACCTCGACCAATAAACTACCGTGGTTACTTATTTTTTACGATAATCGTGCACTTAAAATGCTAAAGCCTTTTTATGCTCAATGTAATGTTCTCAACTTTTTCTGGTTGTTTTGTATAATACATTTGATGATCATGTGCATGTAAGGAGATTTATGTGAATAATTATTCTTTAAGAAACAAGTAATAGGGAAAAAAACATTTTTTTTTGTCAATTCCTACTTAGATTAAAGAAAAATTTTATTTTAGCTACTTTTTACAAAATAGTTACAATTCATATAAATATGTATATACATAGGACAGAATAAGTGTTAATTAATTTTTATCCATTATCATTAAAATATCGTATTGTCGTCCCAAACAATCGTGTCTATAAAATTTCAGTTCAACTGAAGGCTTTAAAAAGTGAGGAAAAAAACCTTTTCAAGTTTTGACGCAAGTCTCCAAAAGGGTCGCTAAGTCGCCGACGAGTCTGTATTTGTAATTCTTTAAATAATTAATTTTAATCCATTAATTTTTATTAATAATAATAATTAAATTATTGTATTGCCATCCAAAATAATTATGTATATAAAATTTCAGCTCAATGGAGCACCTTAAAATGTATTTCATTAACGATTGAAAATTCCCAAATAAATAAATAAATAAATAAATAGAGAGTGTGAGTTAATAGTAGTAATTGAAAAATCATCAAAATTAGATGTAGTAATTTTCTTTTTATTGTTTTTTATACTGTCCACGACACGAAACAAATTTGTAAAAATAAAAATACTACTCGTGATACCAGCCGCAATCCAAGTTTATTAGAAAAAAAATTGTTAACAAATTTTAAAGTTTGTTGAGAAGAAATAGGAAATTTTAAACATTAAAAAATATATATTAAATAAATTTAAAATTTAAAACAATTGCTTGTTTAAAAAGAGCGTTTTTCTTCTTAAATGTATACTTCACGTGTTTTCAAATAAGGTACATGCAAACATTTCCATATAAATATACAAATAAGAAACATTGTGTACAGGGTACTGCGTACCTTTAAGAAAAAGGTAGGGTTAAAATTGTATTTTAAACAACGTTATGCTGTCATCGTAAGCAACAACAAAAAAGTCAAAAATCTTTAAGTTCTTAGAAGATATTACGTTTTAGCATTTATTCGCTCGTGAATGTGTGTGTGAAAAATAGATATTTCCTCCACATGTTATATGTGTACATTGTGCTATTATGACATAGCATGACTATTTTATTGCTTTTTAAATGTTTTTGAATTGACTTTTGAGAGCATTTTTGTAACAGTTATTTGTATCCTATCTATCATTCATCTCCATGCACGGCACAACGCTCTTCTTGTTTCTTTCTTTCTCTCTCTCTCTCTCTTTTTTTACATCGTTTTACCCTTTTTCTTGAATCACTTACTTAATCTTCCTAAATAGTTTATGTGATCTATTTAAATCTAAACATGTGTGTGTGGTTTTTCTTTTTTACCCTTTTGCTTACATAATTCTATTTTTGTACCAGATGGTGGATCTAAACTAAGTAAATCTTGTTCTAAGTCTGCTTTGTTTCTGTTTTTCTCCTTTCCGTTTTACATTAAATTGAATTTTAATTCGAATTTCAAGGAAATTTCTTGTTATAAATTAATTTCTGGGTGTGTTGTTCCTTTTTGAAAATTAAATAATATATCTTTTTTTTTTGCCGAAATTTAACCTTTAGCGGACGGTCTTCAATGGATCTTCAGGATTGAAAGTTTCGGGTATGTTGCCTTTCCGTCCTTTTTATGTCAATGATTTACACTACCATGTGTCTTCAAGCCAAGGTAGCCTAGTGGTCATGGTCAGGGACTCGTGGTCGGCATAATTGATTGATTGATTGAATATTAACGTCGCACTGTTCAGCTACACGAGGGCTTTGCGACGGACCACGTATTTTGAACCATGGTCAAGTGACGTGGACGACACCTGAGCTGGCACCCCTCTCTTCTAACTACCACACCACACCAACGGGAGGACGTTTCAGCTCTCGACAGATTTAACGTGCATCGCTGCCCTACACGGCGGGTCTTTAGTGGTACTGGGCTCGAACGCGTGACAAGGCAAGCCACGTTCCGATACCTATACCACTCGGCTACCGCGGCCTCGTGGTCGGCATAACATGAGTTTGAGAGTAGCGCCGTTGAAGACCAGCCGTGTAGAAGGGCTGAAGCGCGTTAAATCTGCCTTGGCTCAATGTCCTATCGTCGCCGTGGTGTGGAAATTCCGAGAGGGGTGTACCAGTTGGTGTGTCATCTTCGTCACTTGACTGGGTTCAAAATTACGAGGTCCACAAAATTAAATTAAGTATCTCTTTTAATAATTTGACTAAAAACTTATTTATTGCTAGTTGTGATCTTGACTGAGAACAAATTAAAAATTTTTAATGTAATATCCTATATAATTCCCCGTTTAATCGAGCAAAACCTGAAATTCTATTGTTTCAAATATTTATCAAATTCCGGTTTAGTGGCTACTAGAAACCAAAAACTAATTTGCTTATGAAACATAAATAAATATCTGGTGAAGGACACAAAATTTTGCCTTCTCTGTACAATTATTAAACAAAAAGCTTTAAATATATGTTTCAAAATAATAACATCTAATCTTTTTTTTTAATTTAAAAGTAAAAACCCACACAAAGAACAAAAATTGTTAAATGGATTTTACGGCACAACGTTCCTTTTTGCTAATGCTGTGAATAATATAAAAATCATTATGTGTGGAAATTTTAATACAACTTTGAAAGCAGTTTCTGTCTCTTAAGTAACGGACGCACCCAAAACTAAAAAATAAAATATTGAAAAAATAAGTAAGATAAAAAAAAATTTTTAAGTCAATTCCTACTTAGATCAACAAAGAAAAATTTTATTTTAGCTACTTTTTATTAAATAGTTACAATTAATATAAATATGTATACACATAGGACAGAATCACAACATTAAGCTGCAATTAATTTTTATTCATTATCATTAAAATATCGTATTGTCATCCAAAACAATCGTGTACATAAATTTCAGTTCAATTGAATACTTTAACGCGTGAGAAAAAAAACCTTTTCAAGTGTTGACACAAGTTGCCAAAAAGGAGGCCTACGTGGCTGTATTTGTAATTCTTTAAATAATTAGTTTTAATCAATTAATTTTTATTAATGATAATAATTAAAAATTATTGTATTGTCATCCAAAGTAATCATGTATTTAAAATTTCAGCTCAATCGAGCGCTTTAAAATGTATTTTATTATCGATTGAAAATTACACCATGATAAATAAATACATAGAGAGTGTGAGCTAATAGTAGGAATTGGAAAAGACGGGTAGAGTGAATACAGAAAGTGCAAACGATTTTGATATTTCAGAGAATTTCGTTTACTAAATATTTAATTAATGCCCTCATTCCAGAAAATACTTCTGCACAGTTTTAAACTTTCAAAAGATATAGAAAAAAAAAAAATCTTTAACATTCTGGACAAATTAAACGATTTTCCAAAATAAAATGTCAATCAAGGAGAAATTACTGAACTAAAATACTTTCAATTCCATTGAAAATATCAAAAAATTCTACTTGTTTAAAACCAGAAACCATTTTTACTCCAAACGGTTTTCTACACAACCTTCTTAACTCCGTCTTGAAATCCATTCCTTTAATTTTTCGAACAAATATTTCCATCGTATTTTCCTTAAGTGTTGACTCAATAAAAATTATCCTTCTCTACTGATGAAAATAAACAAATATAAATAAATAAATAAAAATAAATAAACAAAACAATGTTTTTTTTTATGTATCATTTACCGAACAATACCGTTGATCCCACGGAATTCAAATCACTATATCATTCCGCGCCACTGAACGCAGCAGACGCGTTGCCAATACCGTTAAAATCTTCGAAACATCCGGGTTGCCAGGTGACCTAACACACTCCACTGCCCTTAGCGCGCGAAAAAGAAGATAAAAGAAAGAAAAAAGATTACAGTACATTGTTCATCAACAATTGCAGAGTTTTGATCTGACAACCTACTAGACAGGAATCTTCAATTTTTCTTGATACTATAATTGAGAAGTTAGTTTAGTAGCATGCATCAGTTATTTTGTGTTCTTCGCTTGTTCGTGTTTTTCGAACTATTATACAAACTTTTTTTTTCTTCTTTAAATTAAAGATGGTGGCAGTTGCGATTTATCGTTTTGGGTTTAGAGTAGTGATAACTGGTAATGCATTTTTTTCGCTGTCATGGAAGTATAATTAAAAAAAAATGGCGGATGTATAGTTTGAAGAATTTAACGTCTAAAGATGCATTTATTTATTAATATATACAAATTGTTATTATTTGTAAAATGCATGAAGCAACGATTTTCATATTAGCTTTGAAATATAGTTTACATTTTTACTATTATAATATTATTATAATCGTAATTATTTTTGGAATGTTTACGAAAAGTGTTAACTTCTTTAAACCCCATTCCCAAAATATGCAATCAAATTGTTTCAAATTCATTCTTGCATACTGTTTCTGTTTGTACGATAATTGAGAAAATGAATCTCACAGAGTAACATTGTTTGGTGGTTTATAACAGCTGGTAATGTTTTTTTCGTGATATCAAAAAAATATATGTATAATTTACTCGTATTTTCTTTTTAAAAGTTAAAAATAATAATTTTAAAAATTAAAGATTGACAAATATTGGGGCTATATATATATATATATGTGTGTGTGTCTTTGTTAGAACACATATAAAGGGGAGTTAATTTTGAGTGGTAAGCATAATCTTTTTTTTTATGTTTTGGTGTGATATCAAAACTTTGTTTATTTTCGACGAATGGTGTAGTAAAATTGACACATTTGACATTTTTGACTGGTATGTTCCTTTCCCGGAATAGAGATCCGCTAAGAACAGATTTTGCAAAAATTGATGAACAATGGGCGCTGCGAGAAGCTTAGGGGTGTTATAAATAAATCTTCGTTTTTAAACTAATTGACCCACAGACTTGAAATTTGGTAAGCATGTTCCTTTCATGGAGCAGAGTTCCACAACAAAAAGGGTTTGGGAAAAATTGACTCTCAAGAGGAGTTGTGAGGAGTTAAGGACGTTATAGATAAATATATTCTCCTTTTTGTTGGACCCACAGTCTTGAAATTTGGTAAGCATATTTTTTTGTTTAATAGAGATCTGAAAATAACTGATTTTACGGAAATCAACCCCTATGGGGAAAAGCGGAGAGCTGCTAGGGCGTGTAGATAAAAAACCCGTTTTCGAACAATTAGCTCGAAACTAGCAACATAAAACGTTATAAAATACCTTGAGAAATAGGATGGTGACGGCTAGTATCTATATGTATTAAAAATGGATGCTTGTATATATGACCTCGCTTGACTCCAACACCGTTCAACCTATCACTGTGAAAATTGGCATGTATATGTATTATTTTGGAAGGTTTTGTGCTATCCTATTTGTTGCAGCTCTCCACCGGGTAAGCTACAGCATATTAGAGCCAACTTGGCTCTATCGCCAACATTTCGCTATGGTTCCATTGAATCACCATTATAATGTGAGGAACGGCGTTGCTTGCGAATATTACAATTTTAACATAAAATAAATACAACAGATAGTAATATTAACGTATTACACATCCAGATATAAAATATTTACACTATTTTAAGCGTCCATTACATAACATGTGTAACAATGGGTTAATTTTGCTGAGCAGAGATCAGCTTAGGAAGGTGTTTTCAAAAATCGACCCACGAGAGTGTTACGGGGCATTATAAATAAAAAAAAATACTTTTTATCAGATATTAGATCTACAGACTTAAAATTTAACAAATATGATTTTTTTTTTGTATCAGCTGAGGTATGCAAAACTTTTTTTTGTTAAATTTGCAACTCACGTAAAATTAACTCATTAAAACTTCTTTATCCTTCAATCAGTATTGTTTTATTTTTCTATTCACCCGTAGGAAGAACGGGTATTCCAGCAAGTATTATATAAAGCATTATATCCGAGCTAAAGTTCTTCGAAAAAATATTCATAGAAAATCTATTAAAAATGCCTTTTCAGACATATCGGGATTTAACATATCACCACTTATACATGAAAAGACTTTTATCTAATCCATATTGACACTTATTGTGAAATTACAGATAATACGCATTGATAATACATTAAAATATATGAAGAGCTTCCGTTTCACGATTTATCAACCGCTGAATGATTTTCTGGAAACAATGCATTCGTAAAGATGAAACTTGTTTGCAATGTATAGAGGGTTCTTGAAAAGTTTTGCTATTTCTCGTTTTCGTAAGTTTTTGACGACATTTTCAATTTTTTCCGAGGGGTTTTTCATTTTGTTGAGCTACATTTGGAAAATTTTTCTAATTGAAGTGGAGATTTAGTCGGAAAATTAGAAGCAATATTAAATTTTTTCGTTTGTTTAAAATTGAAATATTTTTTTTTTGTGATGTCAAAACCCCGAGCTCACGTTTTTTAAAAACGGGCACAAAGCATCCATATACAACGTTACTTTTATAAAAAAGCCAAAATCCGGCGTATAACGCCCCTTTTAAAAAAAAAAAAAATGGGGTTGGGAATTTTTTCCCAGGGATAAAAATGAAGATTCAAAAAAAGGTCTTACAGTAGTCGCATTAGTGTAACCAATGTTATCTTTTAAATGCAATATTAATTTTTTTTCCTAAAAAAAAAAAATCGGGGCCCGGGGTATATTAAAAAAATTTTTTTCAAATAATTATATCTTTATAAAAATTGTTTTAATTAAAAAAGGGGAAAAAAAAATATTTTCAAAAATAATTATTCTTGTTCAATTTGGGGAAGAAAGATAATAAAATATGCTTTTTGTGTTTCAAAATTTAAAACCAAAAAACAGGTAAAACAGTACCATTGTTAGCAGCGTATTCTAATTTGTGTTCATTTCACGGTTCATAATTCAAAAAAAGCTATAGGGAAAATTTTTGGAAAATGAAGTTAAAGTTAAAACCCACTCAAAATCGGGGAAGCAATAATTTTTTAAAAAAACAGAACCACCTTCGTTATAGGGAAAAGTACAAAATGAAGGAAATTTTTTAATTTTTTTAACCCGTTTGTTCAAAAAAATGTAACGACCCCCGAAATCACTGTTGTCCATTTTAAAATAACTTTCTGCCCCCTTTGTCCCCAAATCTGACAAAAGGATTTAGAGTAAGCCTTGATGGCACTAGAGTTGGACCCCATGGGGGGGAGCAAAAAGACACACCACGCACTCTCTTGGTCAAATCAAGTAGCGGGCTTACGTCCATCCTGTTACAAAATCCGTCCCTTTTCCCAAAAAACTCCCAAAAAATACCCAAAACCCGGGAGGAAAGATGTTACACATTGAAAAATTAGATTTCACTAGGTTGGTTTTTGTCTATTTAAAGAAACAATACCTAATAAAATTGGGTTTGATTCTAAAATATACTTTTTTTAAAAAATTCTGGGATAATACCTCGAAAAAAAAAAAGGGCAAAAAACACCCCAAAACCGCATTTCTTTTTTTTTCTAAAAGGGGGGGTGCGCGTTATCAGTGAAACCTAAAAATTAAAAATGTTGAAAGTATGGGTGGGGTTATACCCAGTGTGCCTATACGCCGGTTTTTACGGAAATTTTAAAAGGGGAACATGGTCAGGGATCCCTTTAAAGGCATGGGAAAAATGGGCCCGGTTTGGGGGTCTCCCCCCGGGGGGGGGCCTTGTTTAAACCCCAAAACTCAGTCAAAAGATCATGACCCGGAAAATTTTTGTCAAATTTTATTTCCGAAAAACAAGGAATTTCAAACTGCATGTCATCTGGCAAAAGTGATAAAACTATTTTATTATGTGATGACCGTTGTCTATGTCTAGGTTTATAGGACTAATAACATGGTAAAATCAATAAACCCATTTAGTTTTGGGGGGTTATCAGTCGAGTCGGTTGTGATGTGAAGATTTTTTTTTTTTTTTGTTTAAAATCACCGTTTGTACATTTTTGACAATATATCCAGCGAACTCAACCGCCCCGGGCTTTATATGGCCGGTATGGTCCATTGCTCGTTTACTTATTTAAAGAACATTGTATTTAAAATTTGGTGAAATTCTTTGTCAGAAATTAAATTTTCAATTTTGCTTTTTACTGTTGGTGAGAAAGGGGTGAAGGTATTTTTTTTTTGGGGAACCTTTCCTCTCGGTTGTGGATATTTGTTGGGGTGATTTCGTAAAAAGGGAGGATGTGTGTAACGGATTGACGTAAGCCGCTCGGGTTTTACCCAAAGAGGGGGCGTTCTTTTCTCCCCGCGGGGGTAATCTTTGTAAAAAATCAGCGCTTGACCTAAATCCTTAGTCAGATATTGGGGCATAAGGGGGGTCTTATTTGAAAAAGGACAAACGGGGTTTCGGTGGTCGTATACATTCTTTGAAACAAAATTTTAAAAAAAAAAAGTTTCCCTTTTCTTTTGTACTTTTACCCTATAACGAAGGTTTTCCCCCTTTTAAAAAAATATCACCCCCTTCCCCCGATTTTTAGTGGTGGTTTTCTTTCGGTTGCCAAAAGCTGGCCCCTATAGCTTTTTTTTAAAGTGAAACCAAGCCAAGAACACAAATTGGAAAATTGACGCCAATTTTATTTTGCGTTTTCAAGGTTTTAAAAAAAAATAAACCACCCGTAGTCAATTTTAGATATAATTATTTTCCCCCCAAAAGAACGAAAATTTTTTTTAAAAAAGCATTATCTTTTGTTTTAAATCAATTTCATTGAAAATATAAATTTTCATAAAATATTTAACCCCCCACGCGGGATATTTTTTTTTTTTTTTCATATTTTTCGGAAAAATTTAATATTCGTAAATTTCCCCATTGTAGTGAACAAATGGATCGGGTTTTTTATTTGGGAAGGTTATTAATGATAAATGGGGTTCAAGGGAAATTTTTTAAAATCTTTTTTTTCAAAAGGGAAAATTTCAAAAAATAAAACTTTCAAGACAAGAGGTATTTTTTAGTGAAAAAAAAACGGCAAGGATTTTTGAAAATGTGATTTAAAAAAAGTAAATTCGTTAAACCTTTTTTGATGCCCAAAGAATGTAAAGGGTTTTTTTCTTTTAAAAAAATCTTTTTTAATTCCCCGGGGGTTAAAATTTTTTACAAATTTTTTTAAACATAAATTTTTAAAAAATTTTAAAAATTTTTTTTTTTTTTTTTTTTTTTTAAAAAAAAACAAAACAGGGGTTATAATATTTTGAGAAAAAATTATTTGAAAGAAAGAAATATTTTGAGCAGAAAAAAAGGTTAAGTACCCTTTTTTTATACTGTTTCCCTTTTAAAAGGGTCAGGTGGGCCTACTTTTATAAGGGCCAGGGCCCAAAATTATTGACTTTTTACTCTATGCGCAAATTTTTTAATATATATCTATAAAAAAAGGTTTTCATAAAGCTGAAATAAATTTATGTCGGGCGTGCTGAATTGGCAAACATGTGCTTCTTTTCATATAATATCGCCCATACGTTTGCATTAGTACATTATGGCAAGCTCTTGCAGAAAAGTATCGCAACGATTGCCTGAACTGGAATCTTGGGGGAGGCATTGTCTCATACGAAGACTTATTAACAATCAACGGAACTAAATACTCAACTTCCCAGGAAGCTGTAAGTTTTATCAATGAAATGTAGGACGATGTAGTTTCAATGATGAATTTAAATGAAGAGGAGAACGAAGTTTATGAAAAAAAAGAGCAAAAATGAATAGAGCTCCATAACACATATGTAAATTACAGTTTTACAATTTGAGCAATGAGCACGAATAGTTGTATAATTTGTACATTAGGGGTTGGTATTAATATAAAAAATTTTACATGTTCCTTGTTTGAAATACACATTTCAGAAGAAAACATAATTTTTAAGTAAACAATTATTTAAAAAATTCAATATTTTAAAATTTTTACTATTTTTACAAATATTAATATTTTTGAACAATTTTTTTTCTTTATATTTTTTGAAGTGTTCCTCAACAATTCTGTGCATGGGAATGGGATAAAAAAAATTTGTCAAAAATTGACAAAATTGTTTCAGGGTAGAAATTTACAGGTATGACGTGGTGGGCGCCAAATGATAAGGGACAGACGGGGAAAGGGTTCTTTACTAAGTCCACTAGTTATTAAAACACGTTTATTAGACAAAACAAACACATTTACATACATAACTAGAGAGCTAACAGTTGACATAGAATTGAAAGGGATCGGAGCGCATGCTCATACGTCCTTACAGTTCCGAAACTTGGCCATCACTGAAGATTGTTCTGTTCGCTAGAGGGCGAAAGTCTCTTTACTGTTAATATGGAAGAGTCTAAATAACGGGGGGTTACACAGGTCAATTTATAAACTTTATAAAAAGGCGGTCATTTGGCTTCAAAAAAGGATCCCCAAGGAATTTCGATACAGGCCCTCTCAAGATTACCTATGACAGTGGCTGCGACATAATTTTTATACTTCAAATTAAAATTCCAATGTTGTATGGCAGAGGTCTGAACTGGTAGCATACAAATGTTCAAAAACTGAACATTCGTTCATAAGCATTTTGCTCAGAGAGAGAGAGAGATAGTACTTGTTTGTGTAATTTTTCTATAAATTTTAATCACAATTTTTTCCCATGTTAATATTGACAAAAATTTTAAACTATTTATCTTTCTTCATATAATTTACAAAACAAATCTGAAAACCGCAAAAAAATCTCAATTTTTAAAATTTTTTTGTATATAGTAGATTTGACTTGATTTTAATTTACGTTCACGCACTGCGAAGCAACACAAGGGCCGATGACGACGGACCTCGTCATTTCGAATCTTGGTCAAGTGACGGGATCGACACCTGAGCTGACCTCCTCTCTCTAACTACCACACAACACCTTCACACTTCTGAAGTAATAGGATACCTTGTTGTTATTACTAACGCTACCTGATCGGCAAAGGACAGATCAATGCCCACGAAATTTAGCATGGTAAAGGGCTAAATGACGCCTGTCGTTAGCCATAGCTTTGAGCACCATACATGTGACAGAACGATTTAGCTCGGTTTCACCCAATTTTGAGGGAGAACACCCTGGGAGTGGTCAGGGGCCTCCCACCTCACGAGAGGACTTGCAGCTCGACGGCTATTTTAAGTACCCCGATGCCGCGAAGGCACTATACATTTACAAACACATCCATATCATCTCCGGGATTCGAACCCAGACCCAACGGCACAGTAGTTAGCGTCACTAACCACTATAGCGGATGGGCGACTAGATATCAAGTGGCGTGGTGTGGAAGTGGGGTGAAGGAACTACTTCTCACAACTTAACGTATGTTCAAGAAGATAAGGCAGGGCTCATTAATCATTGCATTGTTTAAATATCACATCATTTCGAACAAAATTAAACCAAAATCCAGTATTGCTATGCGCAAGCGCAGTCAACCATTTTTCACTCCACCCAGCCACTGTCAGAATGCCATCCAACTCTCAACCCACGTCAAAAGATGCGCCATCCTCCTCAAACATCAACTTCGACTTCCTCCTTTTGAGAGGGCGATCATTTTTATATCTCCCATCTGTCCGGGGTGGCTCTTCTTCGTTCCCACGCATAAAACTCTCCTCGCCCCAACAGTTTAATGGGAGGAGGGGGGGGGACGAAAAATCGACAGGTGAGTGAAAGGTGGGGGACATAAAGAAGGGGGAGGAACACGCCGGATGATTCCACTAGTGTTCTTTTTTGGTGTCAGAAAATTAGTTACATGTGTTTTCTTCCTTTGTGTGGTGTTTAGTGCGATTTGGAAGAGAATCAATCGTTTGTAATGATTAATGTGTGGGGTGTTGATGTATTCGGAGTAAAAAAAAAAGTCCACCCTATAGATTAAATTTGGAGGGATGTTTCCAAAACTACGCAGCTTGGGAATTATATTTAGAATTCATATTTTTATTCTTTATCGTCTAATACTCGGTTAATAACTGTACATAGACTCTTCTTTTTTTTTTATTTTCTATATCCTCAGAAAGATGTTTGTGTATTTTAAATACAGTAAGAGACCCCGCTTAACGTGGGGTATATGTTCCATCAAAGTAGAGCGTAATATGAAACAGCGTTAAACGAGGTTATCTCATCATGTAAATAATGGGATTAGGGGAAGATGGGTAGAAAATTGGTCAGGTATTTTACCATTAAATTTATTAATCATGTGTTTTATAACAATAAAAAAAATGTATTTCTTACAAATATAGAAACATAATAAATGAATATACATGTATAAATAAATAAAATTCTAAGTCAGTATGTTTACATTTCAGGTCATACAGCATCTTCTGTATTTCCAATTTTCTGCCTTTTTATCAAGAAGGCATCTAATGTAATTTGCGTTTTCCTTTTGCGCTCTGTGAGAAGTTGTTAGTAAGTGGATAAGGCATCCACAACGCCCCGTCTTGCCTTTAGACTCCTGGCAAAATTTGCTCCTGCTTTTTCTTGCTGCTTTATTTTCGTGCTTTTTATTATCACCCCATGATAAAAACTAAAATCCATAATATTTGTCACTATAGCAATCGTTATATTATATAAATTTATACTTACATAACGTTCACAAATGTTTGAAACGATAAAAATACGTTCGTATAACACCGCTGGAAAGAAGAAACACAGATAAACTGCTTCGGATATCGGGAAGCCTAACTCTGTGTGTAATTTCGGGGAATCCCACAATTCAAATACAAGAGCGTTAAACCGAAACAGCGTTAAGCGGGGTCTTACTGTATTAAAGAATAAGACCAATATATTATATATATATATATATATATATATATATGTTTCCTTCACGGTAAAATACTTCAGTATTGATATATTTATATATTCCAACGTTACTACAAACCCATACACAGTGACGTATTTTAATTTCTCACTATAATTTCTGGATAACATAAAAACTTTGTTTAATGTGATATATATCGCGTTTTTCATATTTCATCTTCTATTGTGAAGTACCAAATGAATTTTTCACTTCATATTTTAAAGTGAAATATTGAATCTTAAGTTTTGACTATGTTCTTAACAGGGTTTTGAAAAAGTGTATAAATGAATAATTGTATTGATATTTAGTGTCCCTGTAATTTGAATATACATTTAAAGTTGTTTTAAGGCTGTCTTCGGCTAATGTTGAAGAATAGGACCCAAATTCGGAATATTTTTCATATACAAAAAAGTACTTGAACATTAGTTTTATATTCTGGCTTCACTATCCTGTAGAGAGACACTGATTTTATTATATTACTCATTTTTATCCTAGTTGACACATTTTTTTTTTTATAAAATGTGTTTCGTATTTTTTATCCTATACCGTAATGTTAAATGGGCAATCCTTTAACATATTAAAAGGAAACACTAATTATTTACGAAACATTTTGAAATTTTAAAAGCACTATACTATAAAAAAATGCATGAGTTGCAATGTCACAAATTTTTATTAAAATGGAGGCATTTTTTCTGTCTCAAATGTCCGCATGAAGTTCACGCTCTCGTACATATGGAGAAAACAGCCTTAAGAATATTACTATAATAAAAAATTATTTAAACGTAATCTTTTTTGGGGGGCAAAAATTGAGAAAGAATGTCATATTTTCAAAACATTCACCTTTTATGTGAAAAATGCTTCTATAATAATAATGTATTTCCTATACATAGCTAGAATATCTTTACAAAGCTTTTATATATATATAAGAATTTTTAAAATACATGATTTAGAAGTAGATTTATCCCCATTTTAATATATCAGACCACAGAAATTTTAATAAAAAACTCTCATTATTATGTCAACGGATCTTAACTCTGAAAATAATGAGAATTTTTCAAAACTTTTTGTTCGATATCTGAAGAGAACTTCTAGCTATATATGGACATCTGTTTCTGTTATTGAAGCCTTTTTCATAACAGGAGAATGTTTCAAAACTGTCTTTTTTTTCCTCAGTTTTTTGCCGAAAAATTGCATTTAAATAATTTCACATCTTCTGATAACATTCTTAAAACAGTTTTATATGTGTATTCTAATTCAACTGACTGTAAATAAATAAAAAAAATCGTTCAGTGCTTTTTCACAATCATGGTTTCGAATGTAGCTAGTCTACTTAAATTGAAGAAAAATCTTCACAGGTTCTTCGGCAGTAAATCGTAATTTATTCTGTTACTTTATGTTAATTGCGATGCATTTTCTACTAACAAGAAACAATTAATACATATAAAATCCTAAATAACATTAACTCAGCTGAACTCAGAGGCGCAAGAGCCCATGAGGGCCAAGGCCTACTGTTATCTAGTTTAGTGACCTTAGGCGCGGGGTGCACCCAGATTTTTTCATTTAAATAGTCAATCTGAAAAAAACCCCCATGTTCAGTTCCAAAGCAAGCATGGTATTTTATCGACCATAGGGAAAAAAGGCGAGTTGATTTTCCCACCCCGGGATTTGAACCCCTTTGTCCGTGGAATAAATAATGGTTTTTGTATTAATGTAAAAAATCAAAGCTATACAACTGTATGCCCCGTAAACCCATATAAAAATTTGTTTATAAGGGTGCGCGTTATCCCCGGGTTTTAAAACAATATTTTTAAAAAAAACAAAAAAGAATCCTTATTTTACAATATCGAAATACTTTTTTTTTTTATTTAAAAGAAATGATATACCTTATAAACTAAGGGTTTAGTTCTAGAAATAAAAACTATTATTTCAAAAGTCTGGCAAAAATTTCCTAATAAATAACCAAAAACAAACGTTTTTATACTAAAATTTCAGATTTCTTTTTAAAAAACGGGGGGTTATACAGGAAATACCTGAAAATTAAAAATGCAGTTTAAAAAAGTATGGGTGCGGTTAACTTGGTTTTAGGGTTTATATATATAAATTTTTAATTATATATATAATAAAAAAAAAAGTTTTTTAAAAAAAACTAAAATTTACATTTTTCATAGTTATAGTTACCTCCATATTTAATATTAGTTAAAATTCTTATTATTTTTTTTAATTCTATATACTTAGTGTCACTAAAGTTATGGAAATTTGAACTCTCTTATTAATTTTGTTTCTTTTCTTTTTATACTTTTGTTAAGGTCTTTCCCATTCACATGTTTTTGAATCCATTGGGTCGAATCTGGCAATAAATTTATTGCACTAGTTTAGGGGCCTGCATTTTAAGTGCATTTTTTGGGTAATTACCTCTATCTTTAAGGGGTTTAGATATTCCTACCCATTACTTTCAAATTTTTTTTAGTATTATTTACATAAGGGGAAGGTTTGCCAAAAAACTGTTCAACCCATTTTTAATAAATTATTTTTATATAAGCTTTTGAGTGCCCTGTCAGCAATGCTTATTCTGAAGCATCCATTTTATAATTTTATTCTCGGTTGTCAGTTGTCCTTCTTTGTGTTTTTCCTACTGTCTATTGTTTTTTGAATGTGATTTTTTTGAATGTTTATCTCTTGTTTGAGATAAAAGACTATATATATATATAAATATAGTATAAAAAAATGAAATAAGTAAAAAATGAAAAGTTGTATTACCTACAATGCAAAAGAAGAAAGAATTAGTTTATGATCTCTAGAGCTGTCGCTGAATTTATATAAATATGTTGTGCGTGTATATATATATATATATTCCTAGTTTTGAGTCTAGTCTGAAAAAATTATAAATAAAAGTCACCCCTTAACACGTGGATCAGCTCAGTAACGCGGGAGTCTGTCACAGCACGCTTTTTTTCCCCTATCCCCCCGCCCCGCAATCTTTTGTGATATCACTCCTGAGCAATGTGACGTCAGTTTTCTTTTTTTTCCCTTTTTTTAAATTCAGTTAAACTTTTCATTGATCCCTCGTGGCTTATTGTTAAGAAAACATAATCGTACTTTTTTTTTTTTTTGGGGAAATTAATATTTCTCGGAAGGTAAAAAGTTCTCTAGTTTGGAATATTTTTTTTTAAAAAAAATACTGTATTTACTTGAATCTAACCGCATTATTTTTCCCGTGTTAATGCTACGAAAATCAGGTGCGGCTAAAAATCGGAGGGAAAACATTTGTTGGATGGGGAAAAAATTGAGTTTCCACCCCCTTTAAAGGAAAATGTAACCGTCCATTCTGGCCCAATTGCATCGTGCTTTTCTCAGGGAGTTTATCCCAGTATATAATATTTATATTCTAAACATCGTTGTCTCTGTATTTATGAAACTTTTTTTCATATGCCTTTTAACCGCGTAAGGTTTTTGGCAAAAGCATCAAGACAGTCCACTATGACGCAAGTATGAAAAGGTAGGTAATTTTTATACAGAAAAAATGGAAACAGAGCAGTAGCCACTGAATATTCGCCCGGATGAAAAAAAGTATACGTCGATGGCGTAAAGGAAATGATATAATTTTTTGGTTATAAAAGTTCAACAGTCTTGAAAATTCTTTGATATTCTTTACAAAAAAAAAAAAAAAACTTTAAATGGGGGATATTATGGAAAGGGACACCGGGAAATTTTGGGGAAAAGGGGGGAAACTAAATTTAAACAATCAAAACCCAAAACTAAGGTCGCTATCCGGATATGGTTGCGACGCTGACTCTGTACCGGGGGGCCGGGTTCGAATCCTGGAAAACATGGGTTTTGTAAATAGGGGCCCTTTGCGGGATTTGGGTACTCTATAAGCCTTCGGCCACAAAACCTCCATGGTTGGGGAAGAGGGGGGAGGCCCTGCACCCCCAGGGTGTTCTCTCTCTAAATTTAAAATTTTCCAAACTAAATGTTCTGCCCTCTTTGTGTTTCTCAAAGCTACGGGCCCAAGACTGACGTACACTAAAAAATCCCAAACCTGTCCCAAGCTCTGGCAACTTTCCTTCCTTCCGTGGCCGAGTGATCAAAGTATCGGATCGTGGCTGGGCCCTTTTCACGAGTTCAACAGTACCATAAAGACCCGCCGTGTAAGGGAGCAGCACGTTAAATCTGTCGAGCTCAAACATTCTCCCGTTGGTGTGGTTTTGGGGTTGGAGGGGGCCGGTTGGTTCGTCCCTTTACCATGTTTCAAATTACATCCGTCGAAAAAACCCTCTGTAGCTGAACAGTGGACATAAATATTCCCCCCCTACCACTCGGGAAGGAAAAGGGGCACAACAACCCCAAACAAAAACTAAGAATTTGGAATATTTGAATCCATAACGTATTTTTTAAAAATAATGATGAAATCAATCGCTTATTTTACTCTTTCAGTTTTTGAGTTAATGCAAAAAACCACAGCGCGTTCAAAAAGATAAGGCTATTTCAGTATTTCTGAGGAAAAAAAAAAAATGGGGTGTGCAATTATCAAAGATTACATAAGATAAATTTCCGAAAAATCTGATTAAGGCTCAGTAAAAAAAAATTCCAGATTTTTTTTAAAAAATGTGTCTTGTTTAGGTAATAAAATAAATCAAACTTTTTTTCTTTCATTTGTGTCATAAATGAAGACTTATATATACTATTTATGTTTCTTACTTTTCCAAGTTTCAGATTATGAAAAGAATGACCATATTTACTCGAATCTAATCCACACTTTTTCCCCTAGTGTTAATGCTACTGAAAATCGAGTGCGGCTTAGAATAGAATGAAAACAATTCGTTGGATGAGGCAGTTAAAGAAACTACAAGCTTATGTATGTACAGGGTGTGTTTATATAAATTAATTTCGGAGTTTTAACTCTCTACAGTTTTTATTACATTCAACTTATTAGTATAACTCATACATCAAATGAAAGACCAACTGAAACAGTTTTGTTTGCTGGCATATGTGGCATGCAAAGCGAATCGTATGTCCCTTCCCAGCTGATCAGCGCGCTAGTCGAAAAATGGCGATTAGGGAACAAAAAGCGTTTTGTGTTCCCCATTTTACAAAGGTTGAATGTGCTACGAACGTTCCGGTGGACACCTCAGTGGACATGCGAATCCTCATAATGCTCGCATCTGGAGCTTGGAAAATCCCGACGAGTTGCTAGAATCGCAACGAAACTCACCTAAATTGTGTGAATGTTTTTTTGTGCCATATCTCTGCGGAAAGTGTATGGGCTTTTCGTTTTTGGAGAACCAACTGTAACTGGTTCTGCCTACCCTGATGCTCTATAACAGGGATGGCGAACCTTTTTGAGACGTGGGTCAGATTTTGTTCATATTTTTTTAATACTAGCGCGTGGGTCACTAATGCCCATTTGCACCAGCGTTAGGTTTAAAAATTTTTTTACTGAGTATTTTTAAAACTAACCATCTTTAAATTTTCAATTATATAATGGGTAAAAAAGGATGCTATAGAAGTCTCTTTCTACAAAACATAAACTGAATTAAAGTGCATTTTATCCGAAGAATGTGCTTTAAATATGGTTTTTTGCTTTGTTTTCGATTTTTTAACTAACAAAATGTGGGGCAAACTTTTACACTTTATTTGATATTTTGTAACACTTTTGCTTTATTTCAAATACTACATACTTTCATATACATTTGCTGTCGTTTGCGTGGCTTGCAACCAGGGTGTAGCTACCCCGTATCAGATACGGGGCCCTCAACTTCAGGGGCCCTAAAATGTGTAAAAGAGACCGTAAAATATTGAGAGCCCCAAAAGGGACTCCAAAGAATTTGGGTTCGGGGTCCACTCAGGACTAGCTACGCTAGTGTTTTGAACTCTAATGATCACACTGAAGGTAATAGACAGCATTTAAATTGCTGTTGTGTCAATGAGCTTGAAAAAATTCAAATGGAATACAAATAGTTCACACAAATTAGAAAATTTAAATAAACCCGCGTAAGCAAACAAGTAGTTGCCTAGCAATCGTGGGTCAGTTAAAAAGCTTGCGTGGGTCAGACACTGACCCACGGGCTATAGGTTAGCCATCACTGCTCTATAACTATGTCTATTTCTTCAATTGAAAGAAAGTGAACCAGATAACTTCATTTGGCAGCAAGATGGTGCACTGCCTCACTGGCATCTATCAGTACGCAATTGGTTGAACATTAATGTACTCGACCAATGAATTTTCCGCAAAGGGCTTAACAATAAAGCTTGTATCGCATGGCCTTCATGTTCCCCCGATCTAACGCCCTGGGTTTTTTTATCTGGGGGGGGTTCATTAAGGATTGTGTTTACTTCCTTGTTTTACCAGCTGCCCTTTCCCAAAAAAACACAGGATTGAAGTGGTTGTTGAAAAAAATTACCTCAGACACGCTGAAAAAAAAGTTTGGGATGAACTCACTTATCGACTTGATGTGTGCCATGTGGCTAATGGAGCTCACTTTTAATATTTGTAAGCTTGTAGAGATATAAAATTTTTTTTTAGTTACTCTTTTTATTTTGATGTCAATTGTACTTGCAAATTATATGTAATTAAAAGCTATAAAAGCTTTAAAACTCCGATATTCAGTTAAAACTTCCCCGGGATTTAAAACTTTTTTAAAATTCTGGTCAAAATAACTTTAAATTTTGTACTTCTTATTAGTTCTCATTTTAAATTATTTCAATTTTGTAAAATTGGGTATCATGTCCCCTTTACACACAGTTTTTTATTTTCACAAAAAATTGTTGAGAGTTTGGGGTGTGGCAGAATCGATGGTGGCTCAGATTTGAATAAATCGGTTGAAAACAATTTTTATGATAGAAAATGTAATTTTTCACCCAAAAAATTTTTTTGGTAAATAATGCCTGCTTTTTACCAATTTCGTTAACATAATATTACTTTTCCCCCTTAACATTTTCATTTGCGCAGTGTGTTTTAAAGGTACAGTATCATATATTTTAAGAGTTTTTTTTTATATGGGTTTCAGTGTGTTGATGATTGTTTAAATTTCAGTAATATTTGGGATAAAAAAAATCAGGTTTAGATACATCACACAACCGTAAAATTGTTAAATCGTGGTTGTCATTCAGTTCCTACGCTTGTCTCGTCGTTGTATTTCTATCATGTTGAATTTTAATTGTGCTTGTGTAAGTACAGTAGGGTAGATCGCGGTTATATGGAGAAACAAATAATATAAAAAAAATTTTAAGTCAATTCCTACTTTGAATGGATGAATAGAAAGTATTTTATTAACGATTGAAAATTTGAATAAGATATATAAAATTATATAAAACAAATTTTTAATTTTTTTGAAAACGTTAAATTTTGTCTTCTATATTCGCCATTGAATTCTTGGGATTTTTATGTTATAGGATTCATTTAGTTTCGTTTTTTTATTCCTGTTTTTGGATTGAATTATATATATTTATATATATATATAAGGAGAGTGAACTAATAGAGGGAATTAAAAAAAAAAGCATGATTTCTCTGTATTGTTGTAACAATGCAAACCCGGTTTGGCTGAAAAACAGGTTTTCGACGCCAACTTTGGTCTTAGTTTTAACAGTTACGAATGTTACAACAATAGAAAAAAATCCCAACATGGCTGTATCTGTAATTCTTTGAATAATAGTTTCAGTCAATTCATTTTAATAAATTATAATTAAATTATCGTATTTTTTTCCCAAACAATGCTTTTAAGCTCAAAAGAACCCTTTTAAATGTGGAAAAAAACCTTTTTAAGTTTTGACACAAGTCCCAAAAAAGGGTCTAACGCGGCTGCATTTGTAATTTTTGAATAATTAGTTTAAATCAATTAATTTTTTATTAATTAATTATGTAATTAAATTGTGTTGTGTATTGTCGTCAGTAAATAATCATGCATATAAAAAAGTCAGCCTAATGGAGCATTTAAAAATGTAGTTTTATTAACGATTTTTGAGACTCTAGGTAGACTCCTTGTGTGCCAACAAGTATAACACAAGTCTTACAAACGTAGTCAATACTCAATAATAGTGATAGAAAGTTACATGTAGAAGGAAATATTCACAAATGGGAACCAAAAGGGGCGGGGAGAGGGGAAAAAGTGAATTCAAATACATCAAATACGGAAAAAAATACAAGATTGCTCACATGCGAACGGAGATAATCAAAAATTAAAATTATACAATGAGGAAGATAAGAAAACATGATCACTAAAAATTTTCAAAATACAAATACATAAAGCATACATACACACATAGGCTTTATTAACGATTGAAAATTCCACAAAGATAAATAAATAAATATATACGCAGAGTGTGAGCTAATAGTAGGAATTGAAAAATTATTATTAATCGGGATCTACCTTTGAGGAAAAGGTGTTCAATTATATGGAGATTAGGAGAAAAATAATTAAAAAAATAATTTCAAAATTTAATCTTGCCACAAAGGTGTTGGGCTGCAGTAGCCGAGTGGCAGGCATGCCACGAGTTCGAGCCCAGTACCACTAAAGACCCAAGCCGTAGGGCAGCGATGCACGCTAAATCTGTCGAGAGCTGAAATGTCCCTCCCCGTTGGTGTGGTGTGTGGTAGTTAGGAGGGGGTGCCAGCTCAGGTGTCATCCACGTCACTGACCATGGCTCAGCCGACGCGGTCCCGTCGCCAAAAGCCCTCGTGTATTCAGAGAACAGTGCGACGTTAATTTTCACTCACTGAAATTTCATGTTTACACTAATAAAAAAAAAATGTGAAAAATGACTGATTCTTCCTGCTCATAAAAATCATTTCAACTCTCTTTATATATTATAAACATTTTATTAAATACTGTTCAATTCAAAATTATCCAATTAATTTTATCCATAGTTATCTGTATAAAGAAATTCTAAATAGTAAGAATTAAATTCTTTATATATATAGAAGATTAATAGTTTATTATCACAGATTTTATTATTTTTCCTATAGGATTATATATACTTATAGTTACCTACAGTTAAAATTACTTATCCGTTTAGTTTTATTTTAACCATAGTAAAATTTTGTACTTGTATTATGTAATTATTTTAGTACTATTCACATTTATTCTTGCTAAGAAATTTTTTCATCCCTTTATTTTCAATAGGATTTTGTTCAGTATTTTAACCAGAATGGGGGAAGATTGGCTAACCAGAAAAAATGTTAAAACCCTCTTTTATATAAATTATTTTATATGCAAGAGCTGTCTTAAACTAGCAATGTTTATAATAGTGCTGCGTCCATATTTTTAAAATTCTAATAACTTTTTAAAATTCCATTATCTGTTTGGTTCATTTATCTTTAAAGTTCTAATGATTTGTCTCTATAAGTATATATAGAGAATAATTAACCATATATATTTATGTAGTAAATAGTATTTAATTAGTTTTCGAATAATTGATTAAAATGTTTTAAATTTTCAATACATTTCGAGAGAGAGAGAGATTGCAAGGGAAGGTGACGCCAAACAAATCAAATCAAGAGAGATTTCAATGTCCAACTAAAGAATTCGTTCGCGATGACGTCAGACGCATACGGCCCCTGAGCGAGAGTGAGTGAATATTAACGTCGCGCTGCTCAGCTACACGAGAGCTTTTGGCGACGGACCATGTAATTTGAACAATAAGGACGGACGACACCAGAGCTGGCACCCTCTCCCAACTATCACATCACACCAACGGGAGGACGTTTGAGCTCTCGTCAGATGTAACGTGCACCGCTCCCCTTCACGGTAAGTCTTTAGTGGTACTGGGCTCGAACTCGTGACAAAGCCAGCTACGATCCGATACCTGGACCACTCGGCTACCGCGACCACCCCCTGAGCGAGACGCACCTGAATGACGTTAGAACGAGTAAGGTCGACGTCTTCAGCGGCTTTGTTTTGGTAAACAAAGCAGACCCTCTTTAGGGCTTAACGATGCTATATCATCCCTCATCAAATAAGTAGAACCCCGTCTCTCATTTTTTCTTGAACTGTCTTCTTTGTATTTATCTTTTTGTAAATAATTAAAAGCTGTAAATAGCTTGATTCTTAATTTCCCTTAGTAAATTAGTTGTTCGTTTAACTCGGTCTTTCCTTCAAAATTTCATCGTACCTTCATTTACCGTCCCCACATTTTTATATATTACCCTGCAAAATATTGAATGTGCTTTTGTTACTTCTGTTGGGGGTTTATGTGCATTTCTTGTTCACATTCCATAAATAAGCCACAACATGTATGAAACCAGTAACCTGTTGTTCCATAGAGGGGAATGTCTCCCAAGTAAGTGGACGTTTCTATGAATAAATTAGACTTTACTGTATTTAAAACCATAGCTTTTTAACTCAAATCTTTTACTTCTCAATATTACCCCCAGGTTAACCCTTTATCTACCGGACGGTACTATAAGTATCACCACCTTTAAAATTATACAGAAGAGCAACCATTTTACGAATACCTGGACAATATTTAGTGAATATTCTTTTGAATCCACTCTTCCAAGATATATGGTGCACAGTTTTTGAATAGGGCGTAGGGGGTAATGCTGGAAATAGTTGTAGCAGGGAAAGGTGTTTTCAGCTGACATTTTGATCGGATTGTGAATATTTTCTTCCTCGACATTCTTCTTCCTTTAAAAGCAGTTAAGGTATCCGACTAATACGTTCGAACTGTGATTTTGCAAAAGCGTATAAATGGATAATATTTATAATATTTAGTGTTACTTAGATTAAAAAATGTATATAAAATTGTTTTAAGAATAGTATTACAATAAAAATTATTTATATCACAAAACATTTTGTGGATTAAAAATGAACATAAATGACCCATTTTCAAAAATATTCTCCTTTTATGAAAAATGCTCAAGTTACATTATTTTGCCTGTATATATACTCAGACCTCTGTACAGAGGCTCAATCCAGAATGTTTGAAATATATAAGCTGAAGTGGGTTTATTTATGTTTTACGACAAACAGAGGGAGAAATTTCAAGAAAAAAACGCCGATAACTATTGCACTGAAAATCCTGAAAATAATGTGAATTTTCAAAAATCATAGTTGAACCTCTGTACAGAGGTAAGTCTGGAGCTTATACAAGCAAAATATTATTATAATAGAAGCATTTTTCACAAAAAGGAGAACATTTTGAAAAAAGTTATTTTGCTATTAATTTTTGCCAATAGTGTATTTAAATAATTTGCCAAAATGTCTTTAAAACAATTTTATAGATGTATTCTAATCTAAGTGACACTAAATATCATGAAAATTATCGATTTGAGTAAAGCCTTTTAAAATCATGGTTCCGAACGTAGTCGGATACCTTAATGTCAAAAGATAAGTATCTTATTTATATTTGTACGTTAATATGAAGACCTTAGAAAACGATTGGACTCTTTATTTTAAGTGAGCAGTGTATATAATTAATTTTACAGTTGAATAGCTTTGTGGTAGTTTTAAGTACCGAGACAACACACTGGATGTTGGAGCAAGAACTTAGTTTTTCCCCTCGTCCGGGTAGTTTATTGTTGCTTTTTGTTGTGCCGAAGCGTCCTCACTATAGTGCAATAGAGTTATGCCTTTTTCAGCATTTCTTTTGCTTTTTTATTGTTTTGCCGCACAAGTTTTCAAACACCACTTTAAACTCGCGGAATCTGCTAGTTTTTTTGCCACACAATTAAATGAAATATCTATTCTTATTTTAAAAATTAACAACATTTTAATTTCTTTATGTTCAACTGAGATTTAACAATAATTGGAGATTTTCAAGGTGCTATAATTATTATTTCGTTTTCTTAGAAAGTCTGGGGGAAAAAAGGCTCAATCTTTAAGAGGCTTTGAATTTATTACAGAACCTACCATCTGAAATCAGCGATGTACTAACAGATGATTTTTCAGATGAAGAAGTCCCAGCAAATAGAGAGAGTGCTGAAATTTTCGTTAGATTTTCAAGGTATCCGACTACGTTCGGAACCGTGATTTTAAAAAGGCACATAAATGGATAATTTTCATATTTAGTGTCACTTAGATTAGGATACATGTATAAAATTGTTTTATAGGGACATTTTGACAAAAAAATTATTTAACTTCAATATTTCGGCAAAAAATTAACTTAGAATAACCTTTTTTCAAAATGTTCTCCTTTTGTGAAAAATGCTTCTATTATAATAATATTTTTCCTGTCTATAGCTCAGACCTTTGTACAGAGGTTCAACTATGATTTTTGAAAAATTCACATTATTTTTAGAGTTACCTCTCGAAATAGTTATTGGTGTTTTTTTCTTAAAATTTCTCCCCTCTGTTGTCGTAAAACAGGGATAAACCCACTTCTGAGATATATATTTCAAAAGTTCTAGTTCAGCCTCTGTACAGAGGTCTGAGCTATATACAGGCAAAATATTACTATAATAGAAGCATTTTTCTCAAAAGGAGAATATTTTGAAAATGGATCATTTTATGTTCATTTTTTGTCAAAATATTGTACTTAAATAATTTTTTATTGTAATACTATTCTTAAAACAATTTTATATACATTTTCTAAGCTAAGTGACACTAAATATCATAAATATTATCCATTTATACGCTTTTGTAAAATCACAGTTCCGAATGTAGTCGGATACCTTATGACGATCATGATCCTGAACAATACTCAAGGTGCAGTAGTTCATGTTCAGAAAATACAGCATTTCCTACCCCAGAATGCAGTACAGTAAAAAACATTCAATCGAAATCTCACTCAAAATGCACAACGTGTAATGAATTTTTGTGTATTAAAAAAAGAAAAACCGTTTCTTTGAATGTCATCATATTAAATTTATGTGTAAAAGCTGTTTTCATGTGTAAAAAAAGTAAATAAATTTTAAAAGTTTAATAATCTTTAAAAATAAGGATTTTACGTTGTAAAATATTAGTGTGTTCTCTTGTTATTTAACATTTATAATGGTTAAAACTGCGCTAAAAAGTCATTCAGTCTTTTCGTATTATGAGTATATTTTAGACCTTTGTGGACTGATAGTACTTTAAAAAGAACTAATTTAGTTAATTAACTCAAACGAATTTATGTTACCAAAGTTGAGTATTTTTTTATTTATACATATCCCTTTATTTTCAATGTAGTGATTCAAGGAAAAAAAATTGCATGAAAAAAATTTGCAGTAAATAATAATGCGGTAGATAAAGGGTTAATGGAAAACAATTTATTACTGCTTTGCAAATGTTTAAGGGCTGCGGTAGCCCAGTGGTCAAGGTATGGTATCATGGAAGGCATGCCATGAGTTCGAGCCCAGTACCACTAAAACCCGTCGTGCAGGGAAGAAATGCAGGTTCAATCTGTCGAGAGCTCAAACTTCCTCCCGTTGGTGTGGTGTGATAGTTAGGAGAGGGGGTTGCCAGATCAGGTGTCGTCCTTGTCACTTGACCATGGTTCAAAATGAAGAGGTCCGTCGCCAAAAGCCCTCGTGTAGCTGAACAGCGCGACGTTAATATTCACTCACTCACTTGATGCATTGTAGATGCATAATTAAAGTAATTGTTTTTCCAACAGAAAATTGTCAAGGAAAAAGAGAAAGAAAAACAATTTTAATAAATATCTCTCCTTATTTATTGATAATTCACGCACCTACAAATTAAAACAGTCGTAACCCTCTTCGCAAAGAACCTCATGAGATTCACGCGAGCTGTAGCTTTCCGACTTCTATAACCTAGACTAATAATTCGATTTGAATGCAACAATCCAGATTTAAGAGGGGTAAAGTAAAAATTGCACAGGATTAATATAACGTTCACAAATTAAAAATGGCAGACAGTCGAGATGAAAAAAAAATTAGTGTATATCAAGTATTATCTAACAGCCAGTGACAAAATTTGATGGGTCGTTGAAGAATCAACATCAAATCACTGGATACGCTTTACAGTCCTTGATGATTAAGGTTGGAGAAGCGTGTGATGCCGTATAATGACACGAATCAAGAGTTTAAGGTCTTGCATGACGTGGCACATTTCCGTGTCATTATTTTGATGGTTTGAGATAAACACGTTTTCTTTCTATTAATGTTTAGCTAGTCAACAGCTGAACAAAATTGTCATCCTGCTTTCATCGGCCTTTTTACAATCACACACATTACTTTCCGTAAGAAATATTGGATTTCTATAAGTGAATATATCTTTTTCCCAAAAGCTGTTCATTTCATCAAAATAAGTTACCATTAGTTGCAATACACCTCTTTTCTCAACGTGATTTTAATGCATAGGTGCCTGTCTTAAAGAAGTTCTGATCGCGTTAGAATCAACAAACTCCGCTATAGAATTTTTTTCACGCTGTCTTCATTTTCGTTCTTTTTGTTCCGTAAACACTGTTCCTAAATGTTTAAAAATAAATGAAAGTCGATTGTGGCTGCACTATTCTACATTTCAATTCATTTAATTTTGCATTTGTTTTGTACCAGGCATGCGGTTAATCGTTGTGAAGAAGTATTGGACTAACGATTAACGAGTGATGGGCTTAAAATTTTTAATTTTTAATGTATTTTATCAATGTATTGCCAGTGTAAGAGATACAGTGGAATTTGTTTTCTACGCATGTTTTCAGAGCATCATTTTTCACAGTGAATTGGATCTTCCTAAGGTGACCAACCGTCCTCCTTTAGGGAGAAGAGTCCTCCTTTTATAGGTTCTGTCCTTCCTCGAAAAGTATCCTCCTACTTGTCCTCCTTTTCGATATTTTAAAACTGATCTGTTAATTCTGTATTCAGAGATGAACCAAACATGTTTACAATATGCCCAAGAAGGGTCTAGAACAAATATCACAGGAAATAACAGTTTCAGCGTTTTTTGACTTTATCGCAAGTAAATTGGGCAGGTATAGAAAACTGTGTTGAGTTTTTATCGAAAGAAATGCCTGATATTAAAATCGATGACAATGGTCTGTTTGAATAAATTATAATACTGATGGTATTTTTAAATTCTAATAAATTGGAACAATTGGTAAATCAGCATGCGGAAATTGATAAAAAAAAGATGGGTGGAATTACTTAACCATTACAAAAACGAATACTTTCCATATGATAATTTAGTTATTCTAGTTAAATTTAAGTAGTGCTGACCTGGAACTAATGCAGAAATTGAAAGAGTTTTTTCAATTGGTAATGATTTTTGGATAAGTGAGAAATCAAGATGGAATGTTGGTACTTTAGCTGTAGCACACTTACTGTAAAGCTCAATATAAAGGATATTTTTTGCTACGAAATTTCCGATATATTAGAACAGGAGTAGCCAACCCAAATGACCTCGTGGGCCACTTCGGAAAAACTTTACAATCCCGCGGACCGCATATAAAATTATATATCTTTATATTAGATTTGGATCCATTACAAACATTTGTTGGAGTGAAAATTTAAAACAGACTGATATATTATTTTTGTTTTCATATATACAAACACAGATAATATAATAATAATAATGCAATGATCAAATAATGTTCAATTTATTTAATTAGTGAGATATCTGTTTCTCAACTCTTTCACTTAGTTTTTGCTAATTGATCTCAATGCATGTGTATTTGCGTATCGTAATTGATGTTGCAGACTTTCGTGCCTTAAGTTTGAGCATGATTTATGTTTGATAAAATTCAATTTATTAAAAAAAAGAGATTCGCAGTAACAGAAGCAACGTGATAAAATAATAACAGTTATGGGATTTATTTTTTACAAAAACAAAAACAAAAAAAAAAAAGCTCTTTAAACAAAAATATTGAACAAAATAGTCGAATTTTGTAAAGCTGTAAAGAATCCCCCGGGGCCGAAAATTATTCACAGAGCCACATGTAAAATCGGGGAGCGGCTTGACACCCCTGTTTAGAAAAATAATATATTCACAAAAAAAAAAAAATTCAGTGGGAAAATACTCGTTTAAGAAATAATTAAAAGGAATGCAAGCGTAATTAGCGTATTTTTATTTAAATTAATAAAATGTTTCATATATTTACGTTGTAACCTTTTCATAAATTTTTCACTCGCGTCCTCCTTTTCATTGTAAAAACTGGACACCTTAATCTTCCACGCGATTCATTTTGTAGGGAAAAATCAGCAGGCCGAATTTTTTCAAATTAATGCTGTACTTTTCGATCGTGAACAGTATTCTCCCCAAATGCCTCGTTTATATTGGGTTCAGCATTATCACCAATATTACACTCATATAAAAGAATTAACGTATATTAAATAACACACATTTAAGGAGCCTCAGTGTTGTTATAATCAGAATTGCAATCCTAACCGACATGTAAATATTTGATAAACACATGAAACGTCTAAAACAAATTTTAATAATTCCTTCAGTTCCAATCCATTTATATATAAAGAGAGAGAGAGAATATACATATGTTTAATACATAAGATACAATATCAATTTTAAAGCGACTGAAATGGAATTTTCTATGCTAATTTTTCTTTATGTATCATATCGAGGCAAACGGTTCCCATGCCAACACATTAAAAATTATCACTTTATTACTAATTGTTGCCACAATCTCGTCATTTATAAAAGAAATTTCAGAACAATTTTTAAAATTTAATGCCTTGTCCATCAAGTGTTCTTATAATATTTATGCAGTGGCGCACACAAGGGGGGGGGGTCCTGGGGGTCCGGACCCCCAAAACCCTTGACTTTTTCGGATTGACTATAATTCTAAGTATATAGTACGTTAAATTTAATTAAATATTTGTTATTAATGATTAATTTTATTAATTAATGCTAATTATTTATTCAATAATTAGTTTTTTATTGTGTTTTGTTCTTAAAATCGACAAAATCAAAAGGAGACAGATACAAGAATGGTGAACTTTCGACCCCGGATCCCCCTTGAAAAATTCCTGTGTGCGCTACTGTATTTATGCATAATATTTACATATGATGTGTTGATGGAATGAATTTCTTCTTTCAAATCGTATGTTCAGCTTTACATGTGAATAATTGTTAGATTTTAAATCCCCCTTTAAGTTTTCACCAACACGTTCATACAAATAAAATAAAAAATGCCTAATTGAGCTTTAAAAAATTGTGAATTTTCATCTCAATATTATTCAAATGCTTTATAAATAACAAGTCGTCATCCATCCGTTTCACTAGGTTTTTCGAAATTGTTATAAATACATATAATATCTTTAAATTACTGAAATGTGAATCTTACCATTAAGCCTTTATGTGTATAGAAAAACTTTTATAGCCCTCGTTTTTTAATTTAAAAAGGCCTTGAATTTATAAAACTTAGTATTTTTCTTACACCTTCACAACCTCCTCATGGGAGTTTTGACTTTTATAAACTCATTCGTAGCAGATCCCTACTAAACGAAAGGAACATCCTCATAAAATTTCAAGTTTATAGGTCTAATAGTTAAAAAAAAGAGGGGGGATTTTATGTATAACGCCCCTTTAAGCCTTTACCGCACCCTTTGGGAGTAGAATTCCGCATAACCCGTTCTGAGCGGATCTCTATACTCAACAGCAACAACAACAACAAAAAAAAAAAAGTGTGTGTGCTTATGACCACACGTTGGAAGTGATAACTTCAAATTTTTTAATGTTATTTCAGAGGTTAGTTAGGTGAATAAAAAACAGATGTTAGTATTGTCCTATAAAATTATTTATTCATTGTCTGTACTCATAAAGTAATATTTTTGTGCGAAATATATACAATCATATTTGGAAATTAATTTATTCTAAGAAGGAAACAATAGGTTTATGATAGCTGAAATAGGTTGTAAATCCTTTAGATTCAAAATTTTATTTAAATATCTATAAAAAAAACTCCGTCAAGCGTTGTTCCGTATTTCCTCGTGCTTCATTTGGATCATTTGACATAATTAAATTGAATTTTGATTTCCAAAAATCAACTAAAGGTTTTGATTTGTCTTTTGTGAAAACTACTTTAAAATTCCCACTTAAAATCATAGGTAATTTGTTCAGAAGACCCGATCCGGCTTTGTGAATTGGTTTTGAATTAACAATATTCAATTCTATCCATGAATTAATTTAAGCAAAAGTATAGTAAAACAGATAGTTGGTTGGGAAAAGAGGAATCTTGATAAAAACCTTTAAAAAGGGATTTAATCAGAAGATTTATATCACATAAACTATGTTATATAAAATTTGTTTATGATGGAGTTTTGTACAAATATACTGGTACTGCTGCAAAGTTCCTTTTAATTATATTTTTTTTGTATTTAATTTTTAATGTAACTCTCTTTTAATATCTGTTAATACTTAATTTTTTATATATTTTAATTTTTTTTTCTTTTAAACCAAAGGTATATTTAAGTAAGTGATTAATAGAACTATTTATTCATTGTTATTGATTCGCTTACAAAAAAGACTTTTATTCTTAAAATCATATTCCTAATGAAATTAATACTATTTACTTAGTTCTATAAAATTGTCCTTTTCTACATTTTATGTTTAATTTTAGTGTAGAATTTCTTTTTCTCTAAGCCTATTTTTTAAAAATATTACGTTTCAGTTTTCATACTTCAGCCAGGATGATTAGAAAAAAATCCCGCATTAATTTCCCTAACAGGTGTGTCCAACCCGCGGCCCGGGGGCAGCATGTGGCCCATCTTGAATAATTTTGCTGCCCACGAAATTTTTTACAACTTCAAAAAATTCGACTATTTTGTACAATATTTATTTTCTAAAAAGTTTTTTTTTGTAAAAAATAAATTCCATAACTGTTATTATTTTATCACGTTGCTTCTGTTACTGCGAATCTCTTCTTTTTTTCCTAAATTGAAATTTATCAAACATAAATCGTGCTCAAGCTTAACGCACGAAAATCTGCAACATCCATTACGATACGCAAATACACATGCATTGAGATCGACTTGCAAAAACTAAGGGAAAGAGTCGAGAAACAGATATCTCACTAATTAAATAAAGTAAACATTATTTGATCATTACATTATACTATCTTCGTTTATATACATCAAAAACAATAATAATATATCAGTCTGATTTAAATTTTCACTCCAACAAATGTTTGAAATGGATCCAAATCTAATATAAAGATATATAATTTTATATGCGGCCCGCGGGATTGTAAAGTTTTTCCGAAGTGGCCCGTGAGATGATTTGGGTTGACCACCCCTGCCCTAGAAAGAGGTGAAGGAGGGGGCGGAGCTCCACTTAGATCGAAGCTGGGAACTTTATTTTACGGCGTATTGGCGGGGACAAACTAACGCGTTCCAGAGTGGCGGGGAAGAAACGTCCCTCCTTTCCATTTTAGGGGTGTGTATGTTCGACTGAAACCGAAAAGAGCCTAATGAGCGTTACATTTCCGAGCGAGACGTTCATTCAAGTTCACTCTCCGGCAAATCGCGCTAATAGATGTTACCACTTCAAAAACATGCTTACCGAATTTTAAGACAGAAGGGTCTAATACTCCAAAAACAGGAAGTTCTCGAATCTGATTCCACCGGTAACCATTCTAGGGGTCGATTTCTGTAAAACCCTTTCCAAGCGAATCTCTGCTCAACATAAGAAACAGTTTCACCAAAGTTCATATCAGAAGGTCTAATAGTTTGTGAGATATCCGAATGAGCGAGTGAGTCACTTTTCTCCTTTATATATAAATATTTTATCAAAAATTAAATTATTTGCAAATAATTTCGTGGATATATATTTTAAAAGCATTCCTAATTTTTAAGAATTCTTTTTATGATAAAATTTTGAAAAGTGAATTCTCTCACAAATTTTTATAAAACGCAAGACAACATATTTCGTATATTTTAACGATCGAATTTAGTTATTTTCCTCGGATGACACACAAAGCGATCATTGCGATTATGTTTCCGTTATTAAGTCACACTGTTGGCGAACTTTAACATAAAATCCGCTTGGACATCTCGCCAAGCCCAATGTCTTCCGCAAAAATTGTAAATAGAAAAAATGGTTGGCATGGCAACGACATGCCAAAAAAGAGCCAAATACCGAGAGAACAGTTCTGTAAATATAAACATGGAACTTTTGATAATTTTAGTATACAATCGGACTTCTATATAACGAAGTCGCTAAATCCTGAAAAAAAGTTCGTTGTATGGAAAATTCGTTATATAGACGTTCATCATTCAATTTTCTTGATATATAAATCACATAAAACAAATTTTAAATTCATAAACACTACATTTTAAAAAAAGTGATTATTCACACCTTTTTGTAAATTGATATATATTTATTTAATATATGTTACCTATCCAAAAAGGAAAGAAAGGAAAACTGCATGGAATGTTTCTTGACGCCTTTATCCACTTCCTGAAGAATTGATTTTTTTTTTTTGATGCTTAAGCACTTATAATTTGACATTTTTGAGCTACAAGAAACGAAGTTACCAGTACGACTGATCAACATTACAGATGAATGGAGACTAGTTCAAAGACACGAGACAACTCCACTGAGGGTGACGAGGGATATCGAAGACGTTTCCAGTGAACTGGACAGTGGGGGTTAAAGGTTGCAATTCTTGGATGAAATTCCCAGAATTCTTTTGATCTCGGCGAGTTAGGCATCTATTAAAACCAGTTCAAGATTTATGACCACCGTAAAATGTGTTAAAAAGAGAACAACTTGAAATGTCCAGAAATTCTTTAAGAAAATAGCGAGACGAAAAAATGAATCACAAGAGGAAAAGTTCGTTCTATAGAAATTGCACTTCGCTATAGGGAGGTTATTTTACGAAGAAAATCGTGAAATGTTCTTGGTTCCAAAAAAAAGTTCGCTATGTAGAAAAATTCGCAATATAGAGGTTCGTAGTATGGAGGTTCGACTGTATTTCAATGCATTCTTCAATTCCTAGTAAATTATGAATTACTAGCCACTAATCGGCCGCTTCGCTGGGTTTAAGTTTTTGTTATCTAAATCCTAGCATTAAGTATTCGATTGTGCTAAAAATATTCTTAGAGCCACCGCCCCATGATTTAAAAAGGACAGGATTTGAGCTTCCGAAACAGAATAATCATTATGTTTTTATTGTTTACTCAACACCATTTTTAGCAGATTCCTACTGAAGAAAAGAAAAATGCTTGCCAAATTCCAAGTCTGTAGATGTAATATTTCAAAAACGGGAATTCATTTTATCTGTAACGTCAGTGGCTTAACGGAGAATACTAGGTCCCCCTGCAAAGTCAAGTTGTGGGGCCCCAAACCGGGTCTTACGATGGTAAACACTTGGCATCAGTCAGGCTTTGGGCCTCCTAGAATTCTATGCTTCCTCGCGATGCGGGAGTTGAGGGACTGCATTTGCGCCACTGTATAAAGTCCCTGCACCCTTTCAAGCCCCCTCGGGAATCGATTCCTACAAAACCCGTTCAAAATGGATCTCTTCTCTACGGAAGAAACATATTTGCCAAATTTAAATTTTCTAGGTCTAATTGTTCAAAAACGGATTTTTTCTAACTATAATCTTCTGCTATCCTGATTTCTATTACCAGAAAACCCGTTCTTAATGAATCCCTTCTGAATAAAAGAAATATATGTGCCAAATTTCAAATCTGTGAATGTAATATTTCAAAAATGGAAATTTTTGTGAGTAGCTTCCACTCAACCCCACCCTTGGGAGTCTATTTTCATAAAACTCGTTTTTAGGATCTCTGTTCAACAAAAGGAACATGATTGCGAAATCTCAAGACTGAACGTCTGATAGTTCCGAAGATATCGTGGTGAATGAGTTGAGTGTGTAGCTTTTCTACTACATATTTTTGGATAGCCATGCATCAATACATTGTTAAAATAATTACTAAATTTTTTTTACATGTTCTGTGTGTGTTCCTAATCCCGTGCGAATTGTTGGAGAAAATTTATCTCTAACATGTATATTTTTGAAAAATATGTATATTAATGATGAAAGCAAAGGTATGAGAAAGTGATCAGGTACAGTTGTTTAGTAGTTGAAATAGCCCTCTGGTGGTTAAAAACGTCAAAGGATTTTATTGGCCAAAAGCAGATAATTTATCTGTTCTATAATTTAGCACAAAAACATTTATACATGATGAAAAAGAGAGAAGGGGGAGGGGGGGGATTCTTATACATAATTCCTCTTACATAATTATTTTTCTTAAAAAGCTGTGCAACTTTAGTAATTCATTGCCAACCAAATTTTTTCACGCGTATCCGTGCTCTTAAACTTGTCATTCACTTCCAAAATACCACCCAAGAAGCAAGAACAACAAGCTGCTTTATTATTCAAATCAGATGGCGTTTTTGAATTTCCGTAAACACTTTAACTGCATCAACAGATATAATAAAAATGAATGCATATTTCCCCTGCACCTTTGAAAAGAAATAGATCGCATTTTACGGATGGGTCAAAAGGTTGATATTAAGGCGAAACAAAAAAACAAAAAAAATCGTTCTCGGACTGATGACAGGAGAATACATTAAAAGTACTAAAATACAGTGCTAAGAACAAATATAGAAATTAAATTTATTTTATTATGCACAACATATCTAGTGGTACCATAAGTTCTGATATCTATACATAAAAATGGATGTTTGTATACATCAGGGGTGTCCAACCCAAATGACCTCGCGGGCCACTTCGGAAAAACATTATAATCTCGCGAGCCGCACATAAAAATATGTACCTTTCTATCAGATTTGGAAACAAAAAAAACATTTATTGAGGGAAAATTTAAACAGAATGAATTATTATTCTTGTTTTCATTATTTTTTATGTATACAGACATAGATAATATAATAATGTTTGTATAATATAATAATGCAATGATCAAATAATGTTTAAAATATAACAGTTGCCATTTTCTTGAAAATTACGGTGTGTTCCTATTGAATTGATCTTTCGTTACTCATTGTTGAAATTTGATAGTGCTGTCATTCGCTAACGATTAAGTATACATCGTTCTTATCTTTACCGTCCTGAATATTTTTTTTAAACTTTAAAAAACATCTTTGACTGCCTCTTGCTTTTTGGGCACTCCGAACAGAAAAGGAGGAGAAATGAAAATCGCACACACAGAGAATCGTGTACCATCCATAGTAAAGGATATGCATAATGCAATTCGGAATTTATTAAAAAAGTAATTTTTATAGAAAATCAAAATGTAACTGTTTGATAAAATATAAATCTATTTTAATCTAAAGGACATAACTATCACCAAAAAAGATTTATTTTAAAACAAGAAAACAGGTAAGTCATACATTGTAGATTTATATATATATTTACATAAATATATATTTCCCCACAAATAAATTTCAAAATGAAAAAACTTTAAAAATCTGGCATTTGAAAATTTTTTAAAAAGAGTCGGCTGGCCGCAATTTACGTACTGGCGGGCCGCGTATTGGACACCCCTGGTATATATGAAATCGCTTCACTCCAAAACCGTTCAACTGATCACTATGAAAATTGGCATGTATATGTATTTTTTTGAGGAGAAGTCTTTAGTGCTATCCTCTTTGTTACTGCCCCCATCAGGTGGCGATACAGTATATCCACTTCTGCACCGTTCAATCCATCGCCAAGTTGCCAACGTGGCCTCCAGAAATGATGCCAACTTGGCTCTTTCACCAACATTTCGCTATGTTTCCATCGAATCGCTATTATAATGTAAGGAACACGGCTTTGCATAACAATGTTATAATTTTAACATAAAATAAATGCAATAGAAAGTAAAATTAACGTATTACACTTCCAGATACAAATTATCTACACTTTTTTAAGCCTAACAATGTGTTACTTTTGCTGAGCAGAAATCAGCTCAGTAAGGTGTTTTCAAAAATCGAACCACAAGGGAGTTAAGGGAGTGTTATTAATTTAAAAAAATCCTTTTTATCAGCTATTATATCTGCACACCTAAAATTTAACAAATATGCTTTTTTTTTAAAGTTCTATGTTTTTGCGTTTTTTTAAATAGCTTCCGCGATTGAGTGCAGTCTTCACCAAATTCTGGTCTCCAGTCGATTCGAGGGCTCCGAGCAAGAATTCGAAATCGGATTCGAAAAATTCCCGTAAGTTTTCGAGTGGGGGCCGATTTTCTTCTTTTAGGACCCCGATGTCCTGGGGGGCCCTCTTTTACACTAGAGCTGAGATATGCAAAAAGCTTTTTTTTGTTTAATTTGCCACACATTCACGTGAAATTAACTCATAAAAAACTTCTTTATCCTTTAATCTGAATTGTTTAATTTTTCGACGCGTGCGAAGAACGGATATACCAGCTAAGTTTATAATTATAAAGGAGTTAAAATTCAAAACTTTATAATCCAATTGAAAACTTAACTTTTCTAAAGTTTTATTTTACTTTTACATTTAACATAGTGCACCTTTTATTCAAAAGGATCCTTCTTTGACATCACACAGGCTTCTAGTCCTTTTTGCCAATCGTCTATCGAAGCACATACGACCACTAGGGGCATTTCCATCGCTGCTGTCTTAAAGAACGTTTAAGAGTGTTCCAAATGGGATGCCACTTATGGAACACCTTGCCTCTAATACTGACCAGTAGCGTAACGTACACCCCTGTTACCCCCGCATGGTGTTGAAGGGGGGATTCTAGGGGGCCCAAAGCTTGACTGACACCAAGTACATACAATCGGACCTCTATATAACGAAGTCGCTTAATCCCGGGAAAAAGTTCGTTATATGGAAAATTCGTTCTACAGAAGTTCATCTTTTCATATATTTTATAAACCACATAAAACACATTTTAAATTCATAAACACTATGTAATAAAAAAAGTGGATATTTACACCTTTTTAAAAATTAATATATGTTTATTTTATTTATATTTTACCCATCACAAAAAGAAAGAATGAAAGAAAAACTGCAAGAAAAACAAGAAAAAAGAATGTCGAAGAATTCACTGTATTTTCAATGTTAAGAAAATAATTTTGTACTAAAATTAATGGATTATATGGACATTTTCTCTAATTTAAAGCATACAAGTAATGTTAAACATAAATTATTTTAACATTAGATCACGGGGACACGGGACAATTCCACTGAGGGTGAAGTAGAGTATCGAAGATGTTTCTAGTGTACTGGGCAATGGGAGTTAAAGGTTGCACTTCTTGGAAGAAACGTCCAGAACTCTATCGCTCTCGGCGAGTTAGGATCTAATAAAACCAGTTCAAGATTTATGCCCACCCTAAAATGTGTTAAAAGAGAGAATAACTTGAAATTTTTTCAGAAATACTTTAAAAAATTAGGAGAACAAAAATTGAATCACAAAAGAAAAAGCTCGTTATATAGAAAATGCACTTCGCTATAGAGAGGTTGTTTTACGAAGAAAATCGTGAAATGTTCAAGGTTCCAGGAAAAAGTTCGCTCTATTAGAAAAATTCGCAGTATAGAGGTTCGATTGTATTTGGGCTTGGGGCCCCAAACCTGGGGCCCTGGCATTCTACGTTTCGCCATGATGCCGACTAAAATTTATAGTCGAGTGGATTTAAATCCGAATTGTGCTGGAAGGCCAAACTTTGTATTCTCTCTCTCTTTGAACACTTTCTTTCAAAGACCGCTGGGTCGTCTTTGACTTACGGGCAAAAGAAAAGTCTTTTTAAAAATCCAGTCGGGTTTTTTTTTTGAATAAGTTTGCATAGAAGGGCTTCACTTTTGGTTCATATAATAGTGTTTTGATGAATTTTTGTCCTTTTTGGGTTTTTCCCTACAAATTTCTGAGACGTCTTCATACCTGACACCCCCTTCCCACCAAATAATTACGCAAGCCTTATGCACAGCACTCTGCAAGCACTTTTTCTTCTCTTCAGAATTTCTTGGACAGTCCTTGATTATACATGGACATTGCAGTGGTTGAAAGATTCTTTAGTGTTCTTAGATAATCTGTAAAAACTTGTGTTGATGTTTTTCCAATTACCATGTCATAATCTCGGGTTCGAATCTCAAATTATCTGGACCCGATCTGTGGACGTTTAGCCATCTGCAGTTGACAACGCCTTAAGGTATCCGACTACGTTTGGAACCATGATTTTGCAAAAGCGTGTAAATGGATAACATTTATGATATTTAGTGCCCTTTTGTTTAGAAATGTATATAAAATTTTTTTTAAACAAAGTATTACAAAAAAAAATTTTTTGAAATTTTGACAAAAATTAACTTAGAATAATTTTTTTTCCCAAATGTTTTTTTGTAAAATGCTTCTATTGTATTAATATTTTGCCTGTATTCAGCTCAGACCTCTGTACAGAAGCTCAATAGAATTTTTAAAATATATAAATAGAAGGGTTTATCCGTGTTTTAGACCACAGAGGGGGAAATTTAAGAAAAGCCCATAATTATATATATATATATTTTATATATTTCAAATGGTTGTAACTCTAAAATAATGTAAATTTTTTAAAAAAAACATAGTTGAGCCTCTGTACAGAGGTCTGAGCATACAAAACAAAATATTATTATAATGAAGCATTTTTTTACAAAAAAGGGGAAATTTTTAAAAAGGTTACCTAAGTTAATTTTTTGCCGAAATATTGTATTTAAATAACTTTTTGTCAAAATGTCCTTAAAACAATTTTATACATGTATTATAATCCAAATGACAGTAAATATCATGAAATTAGCATTTATGCGCTTTTTTAAAAACACGGTTAAATGAAAATAAGATAGTATTAACAACTACAGATGACGGTGATTAGATGTTATATGTTCTTGCTTCAGTTCAAGAGATGTGTATCTACGGATCGGCTTTATATAATTTATTATTTTCAAAAATTTTTAAAGGGTAAATTCTTTAGCGCGTTTTGCTGGGGAGGAACTTGAAAGATGCGTTTTAAAACCAAGCATTGAGCTCGGCTTTGTAGCGTCGTAACAATGGTAACAAAAAACTACTGTAACAATACTACTGAATCATTTGGGTTTAATGAGTCATGTATCGGAGAAATTTGTGCAGCGAAATGTAGAGCAGAAAATGGACAAGTATTTCTAATGGTTACTATTTATATTTCACCAAATCAAACTCTAGAGAAAATTATCGAATTCATTCACAAAAATTTAGTTGCTGCACTAAAGCCGTATCAACTGTTCTGAACAAATTGTCTATTATTTTAAGTGGGGACTTTAATGTAGATATTTCAAAAGACAAATCAAAGCCTTTAGTATATTTTTTAAAAAACCAAAATTCAACTTAATTATGTCAAATGATCCAAATGAAAGCACGAAAAAGTACGGAACAACGCTTGATGGATTTTTTTAAAATATTTAAGTACAGTCGAACCTCTATATTGCGAATTTTTCTGTATAGCGAACTTTTCCTGGAACCAAGAACATTTCCCGATTTTCTTCGTAAAATAACCTCCCAATAGCGAAGTGCATTTTCTATATAACGAACTTTTTCTCTTGTGATTCAATTTTTCTTCTCCCTGCTTTAAAATTATTTCTGAAAATTTCAAGTTATTCTCTCTTTTAACATGTTTTATGGTCGTCATAAATCTGTAACTAGTTTTATTTGATGCCTAATTCACCGAGATCAATAGAGCTCTGGGCATTTTATATAAGAAGTGCAACCTTTAACCCCCATTGTCCAGTTCACAGGAAACATCTTCGATATCACCCTTTACCCTCAGTGGAGTCTCGCGTTCTTGAACTAGTTTCCGTTCATTTGTATTGTTGATCAGTTGTACTGGAACTTCGTTTTTTGTAGCTCAAAAATGTCAAAACGTAAGTGCTTGAAAATCAAAGAAAAGAATGTACTTCTTCAGGAAGTGGATAAAGGCGTCAAGAAACTTTTTTTACAGTTTTTCTTTTTTTCTTCCTTGTTTTGATAGATAAGATATATAAAATAAGTATATATTAATTTACAAAAGATATGAATGATTACTTTTTTAAATATATAGTGTTTATGAATTAAAAACTTGTTTTATGTGGTTTATAAAGAAAATTAAAAGATGAACCTCCATACAGGGAATTTTCTATAAAACGAACTTATTTTCGGGATTTAGCGACTTCGTTACATAGAGGTCCGACTGTAATTTTGTATCTAAAGTATTTATAACCTATTTCAGCTACCATAAACCTATTGTTTCCTTCTTAGAATACAATTAATTCACAAATATGATTGTGTATTTTGCAAAAAATATTACTTTATGAGTACAGACATATGAATAAATAATTTAAAATTACAATTAATATCCCCTTGTTTGTTATTCACCTAACTAATCCCTGAAATAACATTACAAAATTTGAAGTTATCACTTTTATCGTGTGGTCATAAGAACACACAGTCTTTTTTTATTTGTATATGTTTTACCTTTACTTTACTCTAGTAAAGCGTACCATGTTTTTTGGATTATTAGTAAATTAATTTTTAAAAAAATCCTGATCCGGTAATTTTTTCTGCCAGCTCTACGAACACTTTCATAGAGAACAAGTGTCAACAAAAATTTTCTCGTCTATATATACAGTGTGTCCGAAAAAGATTGTACCTTTTAAAATGTTTCGCTAGTTTCTCTGAGGTACTATTGGAATGTTCTATTATACCGGATGTTAGCTAATATATCATTTTTTTTTTTTTTTACCAAAGTTGCAAAAAATTATACTTAAAAAAGATGAATTGTTCACACACAGATATACACCTATATAATAATTTTTGCGCGAACGAAAAGGGAGCATAATAAATATATATATATATTATTTTAAGTTTCAAAAATACAAAAGAATTCGAAATTAAAAACATAATTATCTGTTTTTATTTGAAACGAGTAAAATGTAAGATAAGGAATCGCCCGTTTTAACAGGCCAATTTCTTCGAAAAACATTCTACTGATGGTGGGGATCACAAGCGTTTATTTTAACTTATAGAAACTATACTCGAGACTAAAATAAAACATCTCATGTGGCTTTCTACTAACCAAAAACTTTAACTACCCCTGTCCCCTTTTGGGTAATTGAAACCGGACATCGTATGCGTGAAAGGAATGTCCATTGCGACCCCACTCAGGGCTGGGGAGAAAGTTACTAGTCAAAGATATGTAAACATATTCAATTTCATGATTTAACACGTACTCCTACCTCGAACCTTTCACGTTTCAACACAAAAGAAAACTGGCATAAAACATACAGAGTACAAAATAAGGAAATAAGATACGTTAAATAAAATACCAAATATTTCCCATACAATAATATTTCAGAAAATATATAAAAAATTTTGTAACAAATAAAAAAAATATTTCTCTAATTGGATCTGAATGCCGCCTTTAAAATTTGCCCCCCCGAGCAGGGGCTCGGTTTTTCCGGCCACCCCTAGGTGGGACAAAGACTTTGTCCCACCGTCTCCGAAAAAGAATGTACCCTTTTTCTTTAGTTTTTATAGGTACCCAGTGTGTAGAGAGTGGGAAAAATTGGACTGAAAGCTACTAGATACTCCAGGTTTGGAAATATCCACCTTTTTCTGTGAGTACAAAACTACTAACATGGCGCCACTTAACAACAGAAGACATTTTGTGCCTACTGTGGTTTGGGGCCTCCTCACTTCCATAATAACGTGAGTAGGTATCTGAATGAACATCTCCTACAACGTGAACTGGTCGGGATGATAAAGCGTTGTTGAAATGGCCTTCAGGTCTACGGACTTGATGCCTTTTGACTTCTTTTTGAGGGGTTTTATCAAAGACAAAGTCTTTCTCCCACCATTACCTCGAGATCTGATGGAGCTGTGAGGGTGGATCAGATATGAATTTGCTGCCGTTACAAGAGACATGTTAGTGCGAGTATGGAGTATCGCGTAGATATCTGCCGTCTCACGAAGGGCACCCAAATTGAATCTTTGTAAAGTACAACTTTGGTACAAAAAAAACTTTTATATGTTACCTTTCTAGTATAATAAAACATTCCAACAGTATCCCAGAAAACTAGAGAAAATTTTTTAAAAAGGTACAATCTTTTTCTGACACACTGTAGAATTCGTCTGTGGCTGTTATGAGCGTACTTTCGGTATAAGGTGCCTCTGGCGTTTTAAGGTATCTGACTACCCTAAAATCATGATTTATTTTCAATAATTGACATTTTTTTTTTATGATTTTATTTTATAGGCCATCTTATTAGCTTAATAAAAATACCAAGATTTTTATTTTCCATTCACTGGGACAAAAATTACAAGTATTTAGGTAAAAGCAGATGCCATTACTTTACACAAGATGTTAAACATTAAAATGCGTTTCACTCGAAATGTGTTTTTTTCGAAAAGCTCAAACGGGGACAGCGATTGCTCAAAAAGTTTTGAAAATAATTTACTGAAATTTTGTGAGTGTGTTCTGTATAACAGTAGAAATGTTTTAAGCTTCAGATTTATCAATCACTGTTTTATTTCAAAATTTACAGTCCTTTATGTGAATATCATCACTGTTTTTTTTTCAAGCAATTTCATATAATCACTAAGATAAAGTGCTATAATTTTTGTAAAATTTAGAATATCTCTTATCCTGAAGGTCATTTAAAAATTGAATAAAAAAAAGAAACACATCACAAAATTGAAAAATTGAGAAATTGTTTCTAAAATATTTGTACAGAGTGGGCCCCGTTTATGTAATTTTTTGTACATTTTCACCAGTTTTTTCCCCCCTATTTTAGTAATAATAAATTTGTTATCTGTTTTCAATATATTTTAGGCTTTTTCCTTAAAATATACTAAATAAATCTAAAAATTATACCTCCCCATATTTCCATTTTTTTTAAAAAAAAGTTGTCGCAAGTAGTTGGATACCTTAATTCCTCTGTAAGAAAATGACCAGTTACTTTTAGATAACCTCTTAGTTTGAGGTCTTCATTTTCAATGCGACACATTGCTCTTTTTGTCACGTTCATTTGCTTATCAAGAAGAATCATCTTCTACGGTCTGAAATGCTGTTGGTCTAAAAACTCTCCCAGGTACGATAAATGGATAACCTTTTGATTTTTAAATGTTTAAGAACCTTAAAAATACCGACGGGTTCTTCTGTTTTTGATGCAGGAAAGTTTCTGATGCATTTTTCTGTTCAAAGTGTTAAAGCTGTGACTGTCACTCAGCCCCAGTATGGTGGCTATGATCCTCGGCTTGTAACCGAGTGGGTTCGAATTCCGAGTAAGACATGGTTTTATCTTCTTCGGGAAAGAGGTCGGTCTTTCGCCTGAAATGGATTCCCGTCTCGAAAGGAAAAGCAGCTCACCCCTTCTTGTTATATGCTGGAATCATCATCTGTAATAAATGTGCATATGTCGTATTGTATGCTTTCTGTTCTTCTTCACTTGTATTTCTTATGTTCCCAGGATAAAACACACGACAACAAAGCTCTGACTGATTTAGAACAACATGCATAACAGTGGCGTCACGTACATTCCTGCAATCCTCACATATCGAGGGGCTCAGGATTCTACGAGGCCCAAAACCTGACTTTGCAAGGGGAAGGGCGAATATTCTTCGTTACATCACTACTCTGCATGAAAGACAACAATTATCTGTAATTAATTGCAAACGATCTCGATCGAGGAAATTTAAAATCGTCTGCTGCCAGGGGCGGCTCTAGGGCTGGACAAACCGGACCTCTGCCCCAGGGACGGCAAATTTTAAGGGTGGCACTTGGATAGAATTTGAATATATATATATTGTTACAGAAAATTTGACATATTTTCTGAAATATTATTGGGTGTGAATTTGGTATTTTATTTAATGTATTTTATTTCCTTATTTGTACTTTTTAATGTCAGTTTCTTTTGTGTTGAAACTTGAAGGTTTCGATGCAGGAATATATCCTATGGTATCCGACTACGTTCGGAACCATGATTTTAAAAAAGCGCATAAATGGATAATTTTCATGATTTTTAGTGTCACTTAGATTGTAATGCATGTATACAATTGTTTTAAGAACATTATGACAAAAATTGATTTAAATATTTTGGCAAAAATTAACTCGAATAACCTTTTTTCCAAATGGTCTCCTTTTGTAAAAAATGCTTCTATTGTATTAATATTTTGCCTGTACATAGCTCAGACCTCTGTACAGAGGCTCAACTATGATTTTTGAAAAATTCACATTATTTTCAGAGTTACAACTATTTAAAATAATTATCGGCGTATTTTCTTAAAATTTCTCCCTTCTGCTTTCGTAAAACATGGATAAACCGACTTCTGAGTTATGGATTTCAAAAATTCTAGTTGAGACTCTGTAGAGAGGTCTGAGCTGAATACAGGCGAAATATTAATACACAATAGAAACATTTTTTACAAAAGGAGAACATTTGGAAAAAAGGGTATTCTAAGTTAATTTTTTGCCAAAATATTGTATTTAAGTAAATTTTTTTTGTCATAATGTCCTTAAAACAATTGTATACATGTATTCTAATCTAAGTGACACTAAATAACATAAATATTATCCATTTACGCGCTTTTGCAAAAGCACGGTTCCGAACGTAGTCGGATACCTTAAATAAGAAAATTTGATATTTTTACAAGTCTTGATGTATTTGATCTTTCTCTAGTCTTTCTCCCCATCCTAAATGGGGGTCACAATGGACATTCGATCTTCATCCATACGATGATGATTTGGTGTCCAAACGAGGACAGGGGTAATAAGTTTTTGATAGAGAGCCACAGAAGACGTTTTGTTTTAGTTTTGGTGTTGTTACTTATAAGTCAAAATAAACTCTTGTGTTTCTCACCATTAGTTAACTCTTTTTCGAAGAAATTTGCCTGCTGGAATGGGTAATTCCTTCTCTTACACTTTACACGTTTGAAATAATAATTATGTTCTTAATTTGGAAGTGTTTTGTATTTTTTAAGACAAAATTGTATAAATAGTTATGCTGCCTTTTTATTCGTTATTAAAGTTTTATAAGTGTGTATCTAAGTGAAAAAAATTTTTTTAATTATAATTTTTTGCTTTAGAGATAGGGGTGGCATTTCCATTTTTGTCCGGGGTGTCAAAATTGCTAGAGCCGGCCCTTCTGCTGCGGTTAGTGTCATATCAGGAAATCTCAAATTTTTGTATCAAACACTTATACCCCGACTATGTATTTAGAGGGCTTTAGGAGAAAGAATTTGCTGGCTTCTGATCAAGTAGCCATGGAATTATTTTAAGTATTATTAATATTTTTTTTCTATTAAACTTTGGTATATTACCATGCCATTACTTTTATGTCGAATAAAAGACTAATTCCTTAGTAAAAATTCTTTGTTTCTACTAATACTAATGCCTTTCCTATTTTACTGGTAAAATTCAGGATCATCCGGTATACCAGAACAGTTTACCGAGATGACCAGTGGTATATGCAAAGGGGACAGGAGATGGTTGATGGTTCAACTCCCTTCCCCATAGACCAGGGATGGCGAACCTTTTTCGGACGTGGGTCAAATTTTGTTCATATTTTTTTTTAGTTTCAGCGCTTGGGTCACTAATGCTCATTTGCACCAGAGTTAAGTTTAAAAATTTTTAACTGAGTATTTTTGAAACTAAACATCTTTAAATTTTCAATCGGCCTATAATGGGTAAAAAAAGGACACTATGGAAGTTTCTTTCTACAAACATAACTAATTAAAGTGCATTTTATCCGAAGAAAGTGCTTTAAATATGGTTTTTTGCTTTGGTTTTCTATTGTTTTTCAAGAAATAAAATGTGAGCAAAATTATACACTTTATTTGATATTTGGTAAACACTTGCTTTATTTCAAATACTACATACTTTCATATACATTTGTTGTCATTTGCGTAGCTTTGGAAACAGGGGTGTAGCTACCGCCGTATCAGCCTTATCAATGATACGGGGCCCCCAAGCTTCAGGGACCCCAAAAGGCTTAAGAAGAGATCGTAAAATATTGAGAGCCCACCGAAAAGGGCCTCCAAAGAATTTGGATACGGGTTCCACTTAGGACTAGCTACGCCAGTGTTTGGAACTGTAATGATCAAACTGAAGATTACAGACAGCATTTAAATTGCATTTGTGTCAATGGGCTTGAAAAATTAAAATAGAATATAAATAGTCCGCACAAATTAGAAAATCTAAATAAACCCTCGTAAGCAAGCAAGTGGTTGGCTAGCAATCGTGGGTCAGTTAAAAAGCTTGCGTGGGTCAATGTCTGACCCACGGGTCATAGGTTCGCCATCATTGCCATAAACCAAAAGATTTTTAATTTTCATCATACAAATTATTCTTGGCTCTTTCGTCTACATGTTTTTCAGAATGTAGCTCCATCCTCTAAGAAAAGTCTGTATACGCCAGCGAAGATAACTATCTAAATTGAGCAAATGATAGCTGAAACAGGGTAGATGAACTCCATCCTCCAAAAATAGTTTTACCCAGACGATATTAAAAGACCCGGCAACGGGCAAACACACTCACAATCGTGTGAAATAAAGTCAGTAAGTCTTCGTTGTGATAATAAAACCAGAACCAAGAAAAGGCACTCAGTAAAAAAAAAGAAAAAAAGATTGTTTACAATGCGTTGGTCTCCTCAGCTTTACGCGGACATGTGCTACTTGAAAGTAAATGCAAGAGGCAGGGAATGTCTATCATAAACACGCCCGACCCCCTCAGAAAATTCGATACACCCCACAAGGAATGCACAAAGAATATGACTGAGGTTATCACTTATGACAGGCATCGATGACTTTTCATCTACGTTATACCGTTATTCCATTGCACCCCTCTGGGGATTGTGGACGACCCTTCTTTTTTTATCGTTCTGATCAGTCCCCCAGAGTCAATTGCCCGTTCAATGACAGGGGTGTCTATTCTTAAAAGGGAGGGCATCATCGAGTGGTTGGGGTGGGGGAACACCCTCTTTATTCTTTTTTTTCATCCCCTTCTTCTTGGGGTGTTCTAAAACTCCCTGCGAAGTTTCCCCCCCCAACCCTTTTTTTTCTTTGGTATTTTTTGCGGTCCTTTCTGCCCCGGGGGTTGGGCCCGCGTGTGAGAGCGGAGAACTGGGCCATGGATGGCACCCGGGCCTGGGACATTTTCGACCCATAAAATCCGGGTTTACGATTGGAGGGTAGAGCCTTGCTCTACATTTGAATGGCATTCGGCGCATAAAAGTGTCAAAGTGTAGAACTTTTTCCATGAAAGTCAAAAGACACCGATTTGACCAATGGCGCAGGTAAACTTACCCAAAACGGTAGTAAAATTCTTACCATATTTGCATAACTGTTGTCTTTTTCCCCTTGGGGGAAAAGTTTTTATATTATTATATTTCCGGGGATAGGGGGGGGGTTATTGCCTAAAAGAGCTATATAAACAGGTTGAACTGATCATTTTAAAGCTTTCCCGTTTATATCTTAAATATTAGTCAAAATACTGATAATAATCTATAGGAATACTCGATGATTTCTTTTTAATATATCTCAATTTAAATATTTTTCGTAAATGAGCTTCTTTCTTCTGAGCTTTAAAGAGTTTTCGCTTCTTCGATTTTTTCCTTTTTTTTTCGACATTTCCCCTATTTAAATTTTTTTTCCTTTTAATCATGTGTAGCGTATTATACAATGATGAAATGTTATCAATAATAACAATGTTTTATTTACTATAAAAAAAAGAAAAGAAAAAACACAGTTGTGCCATAAGTTCTGATATAAAAATTTGAGAACGTTTGTTGTCAATCAAAAGCAGCAGACAATTTTAAATCTTCTAATCGGCTGCAATATTTTTCAAATACCTGCAATCTTTCACACGTGTTGTTCTAACTCTGTCAGAGCTTTAACTCATCGTACAGCAGAAGCTTTATTGCATCAAACACGAAAATCCTATCGGTGATTTTTCAATTTTTTTAAATTTTTCCCTCTCCCCCTATATATATATATATATTTTTGACATGTTTTGGGTCGAAACAAACTTATTTTTTTAAAAAGGAATTTTTATTTGATCAAAGTGGACATCATCTGACGCAAAATGTAGAGAAAAAAAAACCCCAACCGAAAATCTTAATGGGTTAAACACTTAAAACAACGTCGCAGTGTTCAGGTGCTTTGAAATTAACACATATGGGGCTATTAAATGTAACGATCTAAATTAGACATGTTTATTGGCTAGCCTTTTTTTCAGAAGAAATAAATGGGTGATTTTTTGATACTTAAGAGGTGAGAAAAGAATTAAGTGTAGATGGAAAATTTTAAATTTTTTTAATCAAATTTTAAACCCTATATATATATATATATAATAAATATATATATATATATATATATATATATATATACTCTATAAAAAAAAAAAACGACGCATTAAGAAAAATTGGGTTTTAATAAATTTCGTATGCGAGGCTTTAAAAGAACAGGAAAAGTTTAAAAAATTTGGTGTCCAACGAATGAATAGGGGGACTCGCGGATGGAATTTCAATCAGGTGTCTATAAAACGTTTTTAAATTGAATGTCAAATTTTTTCTGTGGCTTGCGATTTGGGATCCCTTTCCCAAGATTAAAAAAAAATGAGGGGGGCGGGGTTAAAAGGCTCATTACGACAACCCCCGAGTTTGAAGAGGTCGTATCATTGAATTAAATAAGCAGATTGGGCAAATCAAGAATCACCCCATATGGGTGGGCAGCGGCCATTAAAAGATACGACAAGAATGGTTGGACGGTGGCAGATTTCGTGCCATGATGGTACCCCATCTTGAGCCAAAGCAGATGGGGGAGGACAGATTGTCTGTCAATCAACTGTCACAGCCCTGATTCATTTCCAACCATCAGATGTAACCCATTTGATTTCCACCATGACCATTCACAGACCTCAAAAAAAGCGAAATTTACGTTACCAACCGCTACGCCATTTTGCCACTTACGCCGCCCCGTCGAGCCAGATTGCGGGGGTCGATCAAGTTTAAATCATTATGGGGGCGTATGTGTTTAGCGACGAATCTCCCTTCCCAAAGTGTCCCCGGGTCTGAAGAGTGTTTGTGGCCCGGCAGCATGCCTATTCTGCTTTCACTATTGGCGCCCCCAGGCCCTCAACCGGGGTTAAGGTCTGGGATGCCATTTCGGGCTCATTAGGGCACCTTACAGCCTCGGTCATAGAAGAAAGGAAGCAATATAAATTCCTTAAGGATCCCACTACGTTTGGAACCATGATTTTCAAAAGCTTAAAATAGATAATATTTATGATATTTATGTCCCAGATTAGAAAAAAGTACATAAAATTGTTTTAAAAATAGTATTTCAATAAAAAATTATTTAATACAAAATGTTTTTACAAAAATGAACATAGAATGACCCATTTTCAAAACATTTCCCAAAAAACTTCTATTAAATTTAAAATATACCCTGTGTATTTGCTCAGACCCCCGTACAGAGGCTCAACTAAATTTTGGGAAAAATATAACTTAGAAGGGTTTTTATCCATGTTTTACGACAACAGAGGGAGAAATTTTAAGAAAAAAACCCCATCATTATTTCAAGGGTTTTAACCCTGAAAATAATGTGATTTTTTTAAAAAACATATGAACCCCTGTACGAGGTTTATATATACAAAAATATTATTGTAATAGAAGCATTTTTTAAAAAAACATTTCAAAATTATTCTAAGTTCAATTTTGCCAAATATTGTATTTAAATAATTTCTTTTTCTTTTCAAAAACAATTTTTAAAACCCCAATCTAAGTGACTCTAAATATCATGAAAAATTTTTGCGCTTTTTAAAAAAAAAGGGTTTAATTCAAAAATTAATAATAAGAAGAATATTATTTATTTTTAGCAAAAAATTTTCAAAAAACGAAAATATCACAAAATGTACTTAACCGTATTGGGCCGGCGACTCACATAAATGAAAAAAGCGCAAGTATTTATATATAATAACGATTTATTAATACAAATTAAAAGAAAGTTTAGTAATTTCTAGTGACTTCCATGAGGGGCTTTAAAGCACAAAAATATAAAATTTTTATCTTGTGAGTTTTTAAATTTAAAAACCATTTAGCTTTAGCATCGAATATATTATTTTTCATTCAATACATTGTTATTATTTTGAGGGAGACCGATGAAAAATTTTTGACTGAAAATTGGTCGAAAATGGGAAAGTTTGAGAAACACAGTTCTAACCCAAAATCAGACAAATCTATTTTTCTAAACCTTTGACCTGTGGAATCATTCATTGCTTCATTTTTCCAAAACAGCTAAAGGATTCAAAGGACACCAGATTAAAAAAAATTTTTCAAAAACCCCGTTAAAAGTTACTTTTTTCATCTAACACTGATGCAAGTTTGAAGAATATTTACCCCTTTTAATGAAAAAAAATTGACTTAAACATTCTTTCGCGAAATGTTTGAAATAACTTCCCGATTTTCTTCAGTTGGCTGATCCTCATTTTTCAAAACCAGGTCGTATCGACCCCTGGTAGCATGCCAATGGATATTCCAGATTCTAAAAAATAACACATTTAAGATAAATTCATCAATCAATAAATGATCGTTTAAAAAACTAAAAATGCATGCTTTTATTGTAGATCGAACTAAAAAACACGCTTTTATGTGTTATCGAACTAAAAAGTAAAAAAATTATTCTTAATATAAGAATAAAATGATTAACGAGAAAATTTATGTCATTGTGGTAAAAGCGTGGGGTGTCCTATATTAATTGTTATAATTTCTTAATAGTTCTATTCCGAAACGCTAAGTTAATGTAAAAATGTAGTGCAAATCACCCCACACTTTTGCCACAATGACATTAGTTTTCTCGTTAGTCATTTTATTCTTATATTAAGAATTATTTTTTTTACTTTTTAGTTAGATTACACTGTGACGGGCTCTCGCGTCTTTTCATTAACATGTCCTTTTGGGTTCTTTGGGGCCAGAATTAATGGCAACTCTTTTCCAACCAAACCCAAGAAGTGAAGCGTGGAGGAAAGATGCAAATTAGGAAGCTTTTAAATATCAGAAGTTAGAGTAAGCGGGGTGTCAATTCGGGGAATGTTATGATATTTCGTGATTAAAGTGGGAAAAGTTTTTGAAAGGCTAAGTGACAGCCAATAGAAGTTACCCGCGACAGAGAGTGCCCTTAGGTCAAGGTGCGTATCGTTGCACTCCTGTGAACCGCAACTTCAACTAGGATCAGATTGATCGCTACATTAAGGTAGAAGTGACTATTTAATATTCAGATCTGTGGTAGCAGTGTAATTGAGCTTAGGCGAGTTAGTTATTGATAGTGGTCCGAGTTACGCCATTTCAGTATTATCTATATTGTGTGTTTAGCCACCGTAGATTCTCTCCCATATATTATTATTATCTAATCTCTTAGAAGTTTAAGTTTAAGATCTTAATAAAGTCATATTAAGATCATATCAGCTTCTAGTTCTTCATTTATTCCTACACCTCTAGTTCACGCTGATAATCAAGGAGAAGGGCACCCAAGGGGGGTGCCCTTACAACACATAAAAGTGTGTTTTTTAGTTCTTTTTTTTAAACTATAATTTATTTTATGAAATGTCTTAACCCTAGAGTACAAAATTTGAGCTACTGCTTGTCTGATGTCTTCTTCGTTTTTGAATTTTCTGCCCAGAAAAAATATTTGTAAGAACAGAAACAAGTGATAATTGGAGGGTGCTAGGTCCTAGGAGTATGTTGGATGCGACAGAATTGCCCAGCCTAACTTTGCGAGTTTCTGACAAGTCACCAAAGCAGCAAATGGCCTGGCATTATCATGAAGTACTACAACATACTTCCCATTGAACGCCACCGGACTCTTTTGTTAGAGTGCTGTTTTAAAATTATCCAGTTACCGACAGTACTATTAAGAATTTAGATTTTCGTTCGGTTTCAACAGCTCAAAATATATTGGTCCTCGAACGTCCCTCCATATACACAACATTCTCTTGCTCGGGCTCAACTTCGGTTCAGGGGTAGAGGTGCATGGTTCTCAATATGTCCTTTTATTTACGATGTTTTCAAATCCAAAACAATGTTCAAGCAGTACATTAAGCAAAATTGTAAGGAGGACTGCTTTAGACGAATCAAATTCAAACCAAGATGTCTAAAAACTGGACATAATTTAGACAGGCATTCTTATCTTTAGAAAAAGAGGCTCTTAGGATGGGACTGAAAATCATTGAGAATAAGATCAAGTACATGCCTTGCACTAAATCATGTTTTAACGCGATTTCCATTTTAAAATTGAAGAGTATAGTTTTGAAGCTTCACTTATTTAGGTTCGGAAATTAACAATAGAAGCGATTGTACTACTGAAATCCAAAAGAGAATGACTATGGCTAATAGATGTCTTAATGGAATACGAAAATATATGAAATCAAATTTAATCGAAAGAAAAACAAAGGTTCTATTGTATAAAAGTCTCTTAAGATCAGTATTAACTTATACATGTGAAACGGTCCATGTCTCGAAACAGATAAGAACATGATAAGTATCTACGAAAGAAAGATTTTAAGATTCATTTTTGGAGGAATTCAGGAAAATGGAACATGGCGAAGAAGATCAAAATTAGAGCTTTATCATAAAGAATACATACAAAATCACATAAAGAATCTGACATTGTTACCTTCATCAAAATACAACGAATTAAATGGGCACCATTAAAAAAGTCTTCAATGCTCAACCAATTGGCACATGGAGAAAGGGTAGGCCAAATCTTAGATGAATTGATGGCCTAGAAAAAAGATCTCCTAGTTTTGAGAACTAGGAACTAGAGAACACTAGCAGGAAGAAGGCTGGCTTGGAAAAGGCTTCTTAAGAAGGCCAAGGCCCACCCTGGGCTGTCGTGACACTGAGGAAGTTAGATTATACACAAGCCGCATTGAAATTCATGGTGTTTACAGGAACATAAAACTAGATGGTGTTCAAGGGGTGCATTAACCCTCTAAGCGGTCTGCACGTAAGTCTTGCCATTCTGGAGATGCTTCGAAAATGCACCGCACGTATTTTTTTGCCGTCAGATGGGGTTCTCAAAAGCGGTTGAGCCGTATTTTTAAGATTGCGGCTCGGCCGCTTTTGGGAATCTTGCTTGAAGGCAGAAAAAGCATCTCTAGAATGGCGGGATTTTACGTGCAGACCGCTTAGAGTGTTAAAGCAAAGTTTGAGAACAACTGTGCTCTGTGCGACCCTAAAACAAAATGATGGGTGTAACTAAATTATTAACAGAATCTCGAATAAACAATTTCAGCAATCGCTGCAAAGTTATGAAATTCAATTCACGTGAGTAGAATCTTTCTTTCGGCGCTCACTTAGAGCCATTCCACCCTTTACTATTCAAGATAAGCATCTGTATACAGGAAGTAAAAAAAAAAAATCACCCGGAAGAATTATCATGGGTTCACTGTACTTGAGTGATAACACTTCACTTTCACCTTATCAACGAGTGATAAGTTCAGTCGCCACAGTGCAAAACATTCTTTTATAAAAAAAAAGTGGGGGGAGGGCGAAATAACGGGGAAAAAGGAACTATCAGACTCTGAACTGTTTCTCTTGTTTACAAAGTAAGATTCGTTCCCGTTGATAACGCATGCAGCCTACGCAATGATTTTTTTTTCATACGTGTGTTTTTCATGAATGTAGGGATATAAGATTTTTTCCAGAAATTTTTGCAATTATATTGAGTAGGGCTGCCAAAAGACCTTCTTGAAATTTTCTCCTTGATATACACCAAAAAATCAAGCGACTAGGGTGGCGATCTGAGATCGAATAATCGAAAAATCTCTCTCGGCCCTCCCCAAAAAAATCGATTTTTTAAATCGGTATGTAGCTGATGCGTAGTTCCTACAGATCATGGGATTACAACCAGAGTAAATGACTCAACTAAAATTAAAGTCTGATCGTATAGTGGTAACACAATTTTATTTAGAATATAACGGCATACTGAAAACTAATCTTCTAAAACAAAGTAAAAACAGTACTTATCTGAGTGAGAGGAGGACGGAGTCAAGAGACCTGGGAGGGTGGAGTGGTGCTGGCAAGTAATCTAAGGAAAGGAAAAAAGCCCCGAGAAATAGCGTGCAAGTGCTTTTAAAGCTGACCGCATTACTTTCGAAAGAATACGCTGCGCATTTATTACTGTCCCAATACACCACTCTGATTTGCACAACGGTATACTCACAGTCCGCGTAAGAATACAACCTTGTCAACCAGAGAGTGCAATGAACTGGGAACACACTCACATTCTTTACTAATCCCTGTTTCCTGTAAACAGGGCTGATGCAAAATTAAAATTGTATCTCAGGGACCATAACTCGGTCTCTCATCACTCCTCCCCTCTTTCAGATTAACAAAACTAAAAATAAAAGAAACAAAATAAATTATTGAGGAAAATGTAAATATTATATAAATGCAATATCGACAGCAGTTCCAACAGTCCCGTCGTCCTTCCGCCGGGCACTCGCAAACTCCCGGTCATGAACGACTGTCCACGTCTTGAAGGGGAAAAAAAAAAATGATAACTGAAACGTTGAATCGATTCAGGGAATCGATATTTCATCCAAAAAATCATCATTCACTTTTTTCGGTTTTGGTTAAAACCATAAAATTATTTACAATTATATAGACCACTTTGGGAATCACTGCTCTATCGGATTCAGGTCTGGGGATTGAGCTGGCCATTCCATTCGTTCCAAATTATGATCCTGAAGATAGCCCTCAACAAGAAAAGCTCGGTGATTTCGGGCATTATCATCCGTCAAAATGAATTCATTATTAATAGCAGTGGTACACGAGTGATCTCTGCACGTTATCTCACTCCAGTCAGAATTAATTCAAGGATCACATACTAACCACCGGAGAAATCTTTGTCTAGACCACCTCTGTAACTGCGTTTTTCAGCAGTGTTGGATTAGTTGTATCTGGTGCATGTTCCCTCCTGACAGCTTGAATCGCTCTTCATTGTAAACCTGGACTCCCCTGAGAAGAGTAGTTACTGCTGTCTGGCACAAAAAACATATTCCTTTGTTCAATATACAGGGTCTCATCTCTGTCGAGTAGGGTTTCCGATTTGCCGGATTTTTCCATTCCCGGAAATCCATCAAAATTTCAAAAAATTTAAAAACAAGTTATTTTTAAATAAAATCAATAAGTGTGTCAAATAAGGATATAAGTAAATTCCAAAATTAATACTTATTTATATAAGAGCTTAAAAATACAATATATATATATATATATATATATATATATATATATATATATATATATATATATATATATATATATATATATATAAATTGATATCCCAAAATTTTAAAATTTGGATTTCAACATAAGCAATTTATACTTTTTTCACTCAGCCTAGTTCTAAGCTTTGTGACAAACAATCCGGCAGATCTCTTGGTTTCAATTGACGTTGTAGGAATTGTTTTTAAAGCCTCAGATATTTATATAATGTTTGGGGATGGATTTTCAGTCGAGTCGAACAACTACATCTCTTGTTTCATGATTTTGTTGAAACTAGTACATTTTTTGGTTGAACAATATAAAACTTTTGTTTTAGAGTAAATTGCTTTCTCTAATGTTTCGTCCAACATCAGAGGTTTTTCTTTCAAAATTTCCATGCTGTCTTCTTTTGAGAGCGAAGAGTTGGATATTGATTCCTATATTCTTCGCAGAAAAGCCTTGTTCCTAACATTTGGGAGTGTCTGACCAAACAATTTTTACCAGGCAATCGCGAAATATCGACAGTAACTGCAACTGCTTCGTACTTTCTCCCAAAATTCAGGTATTAATCCTATTATATTAACGTTGCGTCTCTCAATAATTCTTTAGATTAGGGAATATTTCATATTTTTCGCAAATTCTGAATTTTGTTCGTTCAATTCTCAAATAACGAAAGAAAATACACTTTCTGCAGTTAGCAAAGTTTCATTTCGACTGCATAATTTTTCTAAGCCAATTTTTACTGGATTTAAATCTTCTACAATTGTAGTCACACTTTCAAACTCTACATTGGTCATCATTTGTTCTTCTTTAAAGTCAATTAATGCTTTTTAAAATTGTCGACTTTATTCCTAAAAATCTTTCAAGCATTGCCAACAAACTATTCCAGAATGTTTGGGCCTTGGCGATTCTCGGGAAATCCCGAGAACGAAGTATAATTCTCGGGAATCGAAGTACAGAAATCTTATTATTTCCCGGGAAAGATACCCTACTATCAAGCGCTTGGTGGAACACACATAATTGAACATTTTGGTATAGAAACTTGTATTGTAAAAGTGTTTTTGCATCATTGTAGTACAGATTCTTGTTCCTGATACGACAAAATGATATACAACGAGGTGAGGCATCCTAGTGCTTCATCTCATTCAGTCTGAAAGAGCTAGAAAACAGCCTCCAGTGTTTTTTGTAACTTGTTATTGGTCTGGAACATGTCTTCTAGATACATAGTCTATGAATTCCAACTGATCCTACAATCGTTGGACCACACTGGCAACCAATTTGAGACGTTCTATTAGCATCAGTTGGTGACACAAGTCCTTTTCCATCCATCCCAATGCCTGCTATCTAAATGAATCGAGTAAATAATATCTTCAAGACATTTCTAGGCACTCATGGATATTGTCAACGAAATTACGACAACTAGTGGTAATCAACCATCATACGCAAAACGTACACACCAAGCTAAGTAAGTTGGAATTTGTACATTTGCTGTCTTTCATGACTGCCATTTTTTTCACATAACTTTTCTTAAGGTATCCGACTAAGTTCGGAACCGTGATTTTGCAAAAGCGTGTAAATGGATACTATTTATGATATTTAGTGTCACTTAGATTAGAAAATGTATATAAAGTTGTCTTAAGAATAGTATTACAATAAAAAATTATTTAAGTACAATATTTTGACAAAAAAGGAACATAGAATGACCCGTTTTCAAAATATTCTCCTTTTGTGAAAAATGCTTCTATTATATAATAATATTTTGCCTGTATATAGCTCAGACTTCTGTACAGAGGCTAAACTAGAATTTTTGAACTATATAACTTTGAAGTGGGTTTATCCATGTTTTACGACAACAGAGGGAGAAATTTTAAGAAAAAAACGCCGATAATTATATATATATATATATATATATATATATTAAATGGTTGTAGCTCTGAAAATAATGTGAATTTTTCAAAAACCATAGTTGAGCCTCTGTACAGAGATCTGAGCTATATACAGGCAAAATAGTATTATAATAGAACCATTTTTCACAAAAGGAGATTTTGAAAAAAGGTTATTCTGAGTTCATTTTTTGCCAAAATATTATATTTAAATAAGTTTTTTTGTCAAAATGTCCTTAAGATAATTTAATACATATATTCTAATCTAAGTGACACTAAATATCATGAAAGTTATCCATTTATGCGCCCTTTTAAAATCACAGTTTCGAATGTAGTCGGATACTTTAAAGTACACCATTGTCATTCATATAAACAAGGAAATTTATAACTGCTGCCATTTTTTTAATGGCGAACTTCAAAAAATACGTTGTACCTTAACTTTTGGAGGTCAGTATTTTTTTTAATTTTTATAATTTTAAGCGAATAAATATGTTTTCATAGCAAGTCTAGTTAATTAAACAGTTAAAAAATGTTTCTATTTAAATAATTTTTGTGTGTGATAATAATTAAAATGCTTCAATACCTTTTGTACTTGTATAGGAATTCGCGCCTTGGATATTGATGGTAATACTGGAATGAATTATGGTCAGTGGCGCACACAAGGGGGTCCTGGGAGTCGGACCCCCAAAGCTATGATTTTTCCCGATTGGTTATAATTCTAAGTATATAATACGTAAATTTAATTAAATATTTGTTATTAATGATTAATTTTATTAATTAATACTAATTATTTATTCAATAATTATTTTTTTACTGTGTTTTGTTCCTGAAAATCGACAAAATCAAAAATAGCATGATACAAGAATGGTGAACTTTCAACCCCGGACCCCCTTCCCCTTGAAAAATTTCTGTGTTCGCTACTGATTATGGTTGTTAATCAAAGTACCACCTTACATTTATTTTGGAGTTCTTTTCTTTAAATAAAGACAGGAATGCAGATTTTATTTCAATAGTATTTGGAAGAAGGCTATTTTTACTTATAGTACCATTTGATTTAAAAGCATAAAAGAACCATATATGCCAATCAAATGATTTTTTTCTTCTACCTATATCAACAGAGAAAGAGCTTGTGTGAATACTTAGGCTATCTAAAGAATATTCAGTTTTTGAAGAGGAAAAACATCTTAATTACTAGAAAGGATTAGGATCCTAATCTTCTTCAAAATAAACCTCTTGTGTCTCCTCAAGTTTAGCCCTCCATTGATCCTTTTTCTCACCAAACACTTATTGATGACTTCTTTTGGAATGGTGTTCATTCCCTTCGTTCTACATTATGTCTCCTCGCTCTCACAAAACGGAATCGTGAAGGTTGTGAGAGGCTGATACCTCTCTCTTGGGCACCTAGATATGTGGGAGGTAGGGAAGAAGCACTCGCCATAATTCAATCAATCTATTTATTTATCACACAATGAAAAGACACGATTCCAATTAATAATAATAAGCGAATGTCTAGATGCTAACCACGAAAGTGGAACAACGACGGAAATACACGCATGATTAGGAGACTATCAAACTTGACTCTTACTTTATAAAGGATCTAACCTATCATCCGATTTAATCTAATATCAATATAATCTCAGTGAACTACCGTCATTTTAAAGCTTCCTCCTAATAAACCTCTTATCACAATAAATCAAACATGATACATTCAATAACAGTCTCACCTGGTTTCGGGCTTATTTCCTCTCCTACTCTCTATTCAAGCTAAAACACTTCGACTATATATAGTAAATTAATTTGAATATCACGATTTTTTTCTTCCGAAGGGTTGGTTGTGAATAACGCGAATGGATAGCCCAAAGATTTCCCAAGAGGATTAGTTGAAGGATCATGGATAGATCCGTCACAAGGTTCCTGAATACATTCGAAAACATGATTTTGCAAAGTCTTACAAATAAATATTTTTAAATATATTTAGGGTTAGCTCAGTTAGAATATACATATAAAGTGCTTTGAGAATATTATTACACGAAAAAAATATTTAAATGCAATTTTATTGTCAAAGAATGAAGGTAGAATGACATATATTCAGAAAATTCTCCTATTATGAAATATATTTCTATAATAATAAGGTCTTGCCTATAGATGCCTAAATCTTCTTTCTCTATATAGAGCCTTTACTGGAACCTTTGAAATATATAATTTAGGAGTGGATTTTTATACCTATTTTTATACTTCAGAGTAGAGAAATTTTAACAAAAAAACCTCAGTTATTCCAATGGATCGTAACTCTGAAAATAATGTTAATTTTCCAAAAACACTATAATTCAGACTCAATATAAAAGTCTGGCTATAGATAGAAAAAATCAATTGTTATGGAAGAATTTTTCATAAAAGGGAAATGTTTTGAAGATGTCATGCTTTCCTCTTTTTCTGCCAAAAAATTGCATTCTAATAAATTTTTATTGTAATAATATTCTTAAAAATTTTATATGTATATTCCAAAATAATTATTTGTACGCTTTTTCGAAATCATGGTTCCGAACGTAGTTAGATACCTAAAAGGAGATAAAAATAAATCGTTAAGTATAAATAAATAAAAACAATTTAAACTTAAACAAAGACAGAAGTTAATCAAAGAAAAATAAATCATGTTACAAAGAAATTCCAAAATCTGAAGAATAAATATAAATATAAATAACACTGTACAATTTTAATGAATTTTTATTTTTGGAGTCATAAACGAAATTGATTGTTTGCTACAAATAAGGGGAGAAAAAAAATCATTAGAGGTTTGAATAAATTGAAACAAAATAAAATGCTTGACTTTCCTAATATTTTTCTGTAGCTAGTAAAAAAATCATTTTTTTTTGTTCGGTAATGCAAAAATCCATAACGTCATCTTTTTTTAAAAAAATGTTTCATTGCTCTAATAGACGTGAATTCATTAGGAATCCAGACAAGATTTCAAAATTGGAGTGATGCCAAAAAAAAAGTTCTTCAGAAGGAAAATTTTTAATCAAAATATATTTAAAATCTTTGGAAATTTGGAACTCTAATAAGATATAAACATATTGATGTCAAGATTGATGATTTTGATTAAATTAAAATTTACATAAATTTAAAATTAAGAATTAATTTTAAACAAGTAGTTTTGAATTTTAGGCTTCAAATTTAATTTTAAAGCCTGTTACATTTTGAATTTTTTTTTTTTTACAATTGACCCCATATTTTATTATTTTGAAAAACTTACTATAAAAATATTTTAATCTGAATTAAAAATAAGATATATTGTAACCTATAGGAGAAATTTATAAGCAAACCTTTTTATTTCTTTATTAATAGGAACTCATATCGTGAACACAATGAACATTGTTGAATTTATAAATATTCACTTGTGAAAAAGAATATTTATCAAATAGGTGAAAATCAAATCAGTCACATGATAAATGCAATCATGTGTTCTCCACTGAATACGAAACTAACATTAAACTTGCACTTGTTCAATTAGTAAAATTTAGATACAATTTCAAATTTCGCAAAAGATGTTCAAGTGTTGAGGTTCTTCAAAAAAAAGTTTTTCAAAATTTAAAGAAAAAAAATTCTTTTATTCTATGTGTACATCAAATGCATTTTGTTTGCCTTTGCGCGTTGTTGTTGAGAAAAGTGTACTATTAAAAAGAAAGTTTCTGTAAAAAAGCAAAAGTTGGCAACATGAACAAATTGACTGGAAACACTCAATTACATTTATCGTGTGACTATGACGTCACACAAACATATGAACTGATTGGCTGGAAACACGGATTGTCGTTAGATAGTGACAATGACGTCACACAAATATATGTACTGATTGGTCGAAAATACGGATTGTCGTTGTCATGTGACTATGACGTCACATGAATTTAGCCCATTACTAATAATTAATACATTTCATAATTCATATTTCGTTTGGGGTTTACTTAGCTGGTTCAATTCGTATTGTAAAACTGATTTTTTCAATTCCTAATATTAGCTTACTCTCTCTATATATTTATTTATCGATATATTTATCTTGTTCAAATTTTCAATCGTTAATAAAGTACTTTCTATTCATCAACAAGTTCAAATATATTTTTTTAAACTTGTAGTGGATGACACTTGATGTTAATACAGTTTTTTCAAATATTAATTAATTAAACTTATTATCGGTTTTTGACGCCAACTTAGACTTATTGTTGTAACAATGTAACTGTTAAAGCAAGGACAAAAATTGGCGTCGAAAACCTGTTTTTCAGCCAAACTGGGAGTGCATTGTTACAACAATGCAGACAAATCATGCTCTTTTTTCAATTCCAACTATTAGTTCACTCTCTCCTTATATATATATTTATTTATACATATATCCTATTCCAATTTTCAATCGTTAATAAAATACTTTCTATTCATCCATTCAAAGTAGGAATTGACATAAAAATTTTTTTTTATATTACTTTTTATATCTTTCTTCATCACTAATGCTAAAATTTAAATTGTTTGACTCGTTTCATTTTTCTTAACAACACATACCATTAAGATTCAATACATTTTTATAAATAACCTATCTTTATTGTATTTTCATAAACCTATGTATAACAAGCAGAAAAGTAATAAATAAATTAGTTATTAAAATAAAAACTGATCGCGAACTTTTTTTTTTTAAATTCTCGGAAATCTTAGGGCTCTATTTTTTCAGGAAGTCAAAACTTGAAATAAATTTTTTTGAATAAAAACTCTTTTCTCCTTTTTACAGTAGGAAAACCAATTCGTATTGTTTGGTTTTACACGTTTAGAAAATTGTTATTTGAATAAATTTTGCATTCATAGGTTTGTCTACAAATTCCGTGACTATTGGCACCCCAAAGAATCAAACCACGAAATCGAAAGTAGGTAAAGATAGCTAAGATAAATAAAAGGGCGATTTTATATTTATCACGTGCAGATGAATTTTTGAAATAAAACTCATAAATCTCTCCAGGAACATAGAAATTTTTTCTTTAATGATTGCCCCTCTCCAGCCCGGCACAAAACGACATATCTAAACATGTAAAATAATTTTTTTTAAAACGGTAGTCTATCCTTTCTAAATAATTTTCAGTGAATTTTTGAAAGAATTCGTTCTATGATGGTTCATTCGAAAAAATCGTAATTCTGATACAAAGAACAACAAAAAAGTTCATCTGTCTCTAAATATAGAGACGCATTGTGACGAAATATAAGTGAAAAAAAAACACTGAACCTTTTTCCCTGCGTTAAAACATAAACAAAAAAGTGAGAGTTTATTCTCCGACTTTAATTAAAAATTTGTATAAAACCCATCATCTAATGTACCTTTTCATTTTCTAAAAGAAGGTGAAATGTTCATTCTGCATGCCATAAAAATTCCATGTATATATAATTCGGGACGATCAATTCCTGTATGGAACGGTGTTAAAATAAGAAATCAGAATTTAACGGATAACTTTAAAAAGAATGAGCTCAATTCATGAAGTCACATGATAAAAACAAACACGTGTTTTCCATTGAATTCAAAACAAACATTAAACTAATTGTACTTGTGGTACTAAATTTCAAATAAAGAACTAGATAAAATTCCAAATTTCATATTTGGGTAAAGATGTTTAAATGTTAAAAAAAAAAAATTCTTCAAAATATTTTTTTAAAATTAAAAAAAAATCATATTTTATGTTTATACTTTTAAATAAAATACATTTTGTATACATATATGTACTTTTTAAGAGAAAGTTTCTGCAAAAAGCAAAACTTGGCAACACCGGAGCGCGTGAACTGATTAGCTGGAAACACAAGATAGTTTTTATCGTGTGACTATGACGTCGCATGAGTTTTTGAATTGATTGGCTAGAGTCACGTGGCTTTCACTATCATGTGACTATGACGTCATATGAATTGAGCCCATTGGAAATTAGAGGAGTGGATTGAACACAAGGTTCCGAATGTACAAAATAGCATATATCAAAAAGTGGGAAAGAAATTAATTGAACTAATTCAAAATGAAAATTAAACTGTAAAATATATTACATCATTAACTTAAATTGAAATAAAACAAGTAATAAACAAATTTTTTTAAGTCAATTCCTACTTAGGTCAACAAAGAAATTTTTATCTTACTTTCTAATAAATGGTTACAATTAATATAAATATGTAAATACATATGACAGAATAACGATATGCCGCCCATCCAGTATGCTGGATATGAGCCTCGGCTTCTAACCGAGAGGGCTAGGGTTCTAATACCGAGTAAGGCATGGATGTATTTTCTTCGGGAAAAGAAGTCGGACTTTCGCCTGCAATGTATTCCCGTCTCGAAAGGAAAGCAGCGCAGCCCTTTCGTTCTATGGTGGTTCATCATTTGTAATAAATGTCTATATTCTTCTATTTGTATTGCATGTTTCTGTTCTTCCACTAGTATTTCGTATGTATCCCAGGATAAAAACACACGACAACAGAATAACAATATTAAGCGGGGCAAAATAGAAAGCGATTTTCCATCTGTATATGGTGTTGGACTATTATTTTGTTTGTTACTGTTTATTCATTCATTAAATTTAATTATTCTAATAAAATAGTATAGTAAGAAAGAAATCACATTCTCAGAAATTAGGCCATTCCAGGTGGGATTCGACCCCACGACCTTTGGATTAGAAGTTCAACGTGCTATCCATTGCGCTACAGGAACACAAAGAATGAGTTTCCTTTCTATGCATGCTGTTGGACTATTATTTTTGTTTGTTACTATTTATTCAATTTAAATTTAATGAATGAATTAATATTTGAAAAAACTGTATTAACGTCAAGTGTCATCCACTACAAGTTTAAAAAAATGTATTTGAACTTGAATGAATGAACAGAAAGTATTTTATTAACGATTGAAAATTTGAACAAGATATATATATATGGGGAGAGAGTGAACTAATAGTAGAAATCGGAAAAAAACTATCGGAGAGATAAAAGAGATCGGTTTAGCTTTTATCAAACTATGATCTATATATACAACTTGAAGACATAAACTGAAAAAGTAACTACAATATTAACATAAACTTAAATTATAAACGATATATAACAAAGAGATGAAGCCAAAATTCAGCTTTATAATTACTAAAAAGAAAAAAAAAAACTGACTTCGTTTTAATCAAACTAGATCAACATGCAAGAGCATGCTAATTTCAAAACATCTAATAGCAGTACACCCCATCATCTATAAATATAAAGGAAAAAAGCGTCTCCCTCACTATGAGATCTTAGTAACCGTTAGAGCTACAGACTTGAAATTCGGCTAACTTATTTCTTTTAGTGAATGGAAATCCTCTAAGACACTGTTTTGCAGCAAATAACTCCGAAGCAAGTACGTGGGTAATATAGATTTTTAAAACAATCCCTTTTTTTAAGTTATTAGTCTCACAGACTTGAAATTTGGCAGGCATGTTACTTTTGTAGAGTATAGATCCACTAAGAACGGGTTTGGCAAAATCTTACTCCAAAGGAATTTTGATAAAAATTTCTGTTTTTGAACTATTAGACCTACAGACTTGGCATTTGGCAAGCAATATTCTTTTGTTGAGGAGAAAGATCCACTAAGAACGTGTTTTGCGGAAATGAACTCTGAAGAAGAAGGGGATAACAGGGGCATTAATAGATTAAAAAATCCCTTTCTTTTTAACTATTAGACATATAGACTTGAAACTAAGCAAACATTTTTATTTTGTTGAAATAAATCCGTAAAAAACAGGCTTTGAGGAAATCGACTTTAAAGGAGGATGCGGAGGCGTTATAGATAAAAAAAATTTCCGTTTTTGAACTATAGGATACGCATAGACTTTTGAAATTTAGTAAGCATGTGTCTTTTGTTCAACAGACATCTGCTAAGAACGGGGGGTTTTTTTGGAAGCTTATATTAGTATATATTTTTTTAAAAAAATCTTTTGCTGTTGACTTTATTTAATGTTTCAAAAATGAAATGAAATGAAATACGAAATCACGTAAAACACGCAAAATAAATAAATAAATATGACATTCACATCGTTTAAACACGTTACATGAGAAAATTGAAATGAATTTCGCGTGAATTTATGCAAATTTTTATGTGAATCTCTCAAATTACTGTTTTAAAAATTATATTTCGATTGTTAAAAAAACTTTCTCAAATGTAATTCTATTCTAGTTTCAGATTCAAAACCCGTAAATATTTTTCACTCCTTTTTTTTTTTTTTTTCATTCCAATTTTGGTTTTTTTACAGCCTAGCTGATGTATGCATAAATGAGTTTACGGTTGTTGAAATTCATTTATAATAATTATTAAGTATAATATATTCATGATTGATATAAAAATGCGTCAAATTAAGATTAAAATACATTTTTTATAATAAATGTGTTATGTGCTGTGTTGTTGTTTCCAATCCCCTTGGAGCAGGAAAGCCTACACCAAGTCCATTTGACCATTCCGCGTAATAGAGTCACACACCAGGTCTTTCTGTTCATACAACTGTCGCAGGGAAATGCCCCAGCAGTCCAGAAGATGAGCAGGAGAAGCAGGGACAGGTAAAGAAAGACTTTACCCCCTGCACAAAAGTCATATTACGTAGGTGACCGCTTCTAAGGTGCGCCAAGGCCGTCTGATGAGCCCTGGAACTCCTGCACTGTATAGATAAGCCAGGACTCTTAGCTGCACACCAGTGGTGAGCAGGAGGGTTTCGCCAAGTCAAATTCATTTTATTTCTTTGGAAGGAAGGAATTTCCGAATGGGTTAAAACAGTGGAGCTGGGGTTAGAGATCACAACCCCTACCAGCCAGCTCATCAGCAGCTTCGTTCCCAGGCACACCCACATGTGATGGAATCCACTGGAGACATACTTGTTTCCTCTGACCGAGACTAACTAATTTGGATAAAATATCTAGACCAGTACTGTCCATAATTTTTGGCCAATTTTTCAAATACGGGACAGAGCTTCTGCTGTCTGTCGGGATCCAGATGCTGCCCTTATATGAATTGAGAGCATGATCGGGGCACCATAAGCAATGATTTCCCCGATCTAAAGAGGGAAACCCAGTGGCCGGGGATTTCTGATGCTGATTTTAACATCATTCCCAGGAGTTTTAAAAAAAAATTTTACCCCCTGCTCTACCCGTACCCGAACGACTACCATCTATGTAAATAATCAAGGTTTGATCGGGTATCCCTTTATACTTCAAGTGCCAGTTGCCCGGAGTAATTCGGGATGGCTGCTATGCTTTGGAGTATTTCGGTCAAAAAATTCCCCCCCCGGTTAAACATGTTTAAAAAGAATCAATAGGTGTGATGCAGCAAAAAGGTGTAGATTTTCCACATTGAAATCAAAAAAAACCATTTTTACGCATTTTAATTAAGTGGACTGTCTCGTTTTAAACGTTGGTTACTTGTCCAATTTAAAATGAAAGAAGAGGTATAAATGTGTGGTTGTGTTATAGATATATCAATTTGAAAATAAATTTCCTTTTATTTCTATAAAGCTAGATAGTATCACAAAAGAATACTGAATTTTATATTTTAAAAGGGAAATATATAATACCCCCTTTAAAGGCAATTTTATGGAACTTACAGAAAAACATTTTATAGGAAAAAAAAGCATTTTTCAGAAATTCAAGGCGAAAAGATGCAAAAGATTTTAAAATATTCAATAAAAGATTTGTCATGTCATTTTTTACTGAAGCTGTCAAAGAAACTTCCAATAACTAGATATATCAAGATTTCTAAAAGATAAAAAAAAAAGATTTTGAAAGTAAAACATATTTTTTTTTTAAGGAAATGATAATAAACAGATATTTATCATATTATAGAGTTAAATCACCTTAAGATACGTTTCTTATTGTTTATACAATTTATCTAACTTTTGTTTAGGGAAGAAAAAAAAAGCAGTTAAATCCAAGGAATTTTAATTCTTCAGCAGAGCGTGATAAGAGGTGGGCTTAGTCATGGAATATTTTAAGAGATTAATATGTATACAAACTAAGAACAATGAATATGTATAAATTTTTCGTTTAAAGACTGTAATCTAGTGGATTCTTTTCTTTGATGTGCCCAAGAACACTGTGACTCTTGTTTTTGTGAGTTCTGAATCCATTTTAAATTAGAGAAAAATTCTTATATCTTTCACAAATTATTTTAGAGTATTTATATGCATACAATAAAATAATCTGAAAAGGAACAAACAAACAAAAAAAAAAGAAAGAAAGTTTTTGCTAAATTGAGTATTGTATACGATTTTTGAAAATATAATAATTATTATTATTTTACTGATTTTTACTCATTATTATTTTTAAATGCTTACAACTCATTTAAAAATATAGTCGAACCTCTATATTGCGAATTTTTATATAGAGCGAACTTTTTCCTGGAACCTTGAACATTTCCCGATTTTCTTCGTAAAATAACCTCTCTATAGCGAAGTGCATTTTCTGAATAACGAACTTTTTTTTTTTGTGATTTAATTTTTGTTTTCCCTTTTTTTAAATATTTCTGAAAAAAATTTCCCGGGTTTTTTCTCTAAACCCCATTTTAGGGTGGTCATAAATCTTGAATTGGTTTTATTAGATCCTAACTCACCGAGAGCAATAGAGTTCTGGACGTTTTATCCAAGAAGTGTAACGTTTAACCCCCATTGCCTAGTTCACTAGAAACATCTTCGATATCCTCTTTCATCCTCAGTGGAGTTGTACCATGTCCCCGTGTTCTAATTATAAAATACCGTATGTTTAATATTACTTGTATGCCTTAAATTATAAAATGTTCTTAAAATTCATTCATTTTAGTACAAAATTATTTTTTTAATATTGAAAATACAGTGAATTCTTCGACATTCTTTTTTCTTGTTTTCCTGGCAGTTTTTCTTTCTTTCTTTTTTGATGGGTAAAATATATATAAAATAAACATATATTAATTTAAAAATGGTGTGAATAATTACTTTTTTTAATATATAGTGTTTATGAATTTAAAATTTGTTTTATGTGGTTTATAAAGAATATTAAAAGATGAACCTCTATATAACGAATTTTCCATACAACGAACTTTTTTCCTGGATTTAGCGACTTCGTTATATAGAGGTCCGACTGTGTAATAATAATTACTATTTTACTGATTTTTACTCATTGTTATTTTTAGATGCTTAAAACTCACTTAAAAATATTTTTTTCAAAAATCGGAAACATTGTAATTTTACTTAAACTTTTGTTATTTTTATTTTCTAGTATGCACTTTATTGCATTCTAATAATTAAAATAATGTTGATGTCAGGAAAAAAGTAGAAACTCAAAATAGCTGGCAGACGGAATATTTAATATTATTCCCTGTGACTGCGAGATAAGTATCTAGATATACTAATCAATTCTTATAATTCCGATATATTGAATAAATACATAATAAGGATAGAGATTTTCAACTTAGTTTGTACAGTCATTTTCTCTCAAACTATGCTAATGTTCATTTAGAGGTATGTACTTCAGGAAACTAGAAAATGCAAAGATTTCTTAAGAGTATGAGAGCCTTCTAGAGGGGAAAAAAATGTTTTTTTTTGGTGAATAATTACAAAACGTGTTTCTTATATAAGTTATTTGAATAAAAGCTGTTTAATTGAAGAACTAAGCTAATTCAAAGGTTCATGTACGTACGGAAACTGAGAGTCCAATAATACAGAAACTTTCTCAAGCATTTCATTAAGGTATCCGACTACGTTCGGAACCGTGATTTTGCAAAAGAGTATAAATATAATATTTAGGATATTTAATGTCACTTAGATCAGTAAATGTATATAAAATTGTTTTAAGAATAGTATTACAATAAAAAATTATTTTACACTATTTTGACAAAAAATGAACATAGAGTGACCCATTTTCAAAATATTCTCCTTTTGTGAAAAATTCTTCCATTATAATAATATCTTGCCTGTATATAGCTCAGACTCTCTGTACAGAGGCTCAACTAGAATTGTTTGAAATATATAACTTAGAAGTGGGTTTATCCCTGTTTTACGACAACAGAGAGGAGAAATTTTAAGAAAAAAACGCCGATAATTATTTGAATGGGTTGTAACTCTGAAAATAATGGGAATTTTTCAAAAATCACATAGTTGAGCCTCTGTACAGAGGTCTGAGCTATACAGGCAAAATATTATTATAGTAGAAGCATTTTTCACAAAAGGAGAACATTTTGAAAAAAGGTTATTCTAAGTTAATTTTTGCCGAAATGTTGTATTTAAATAATTTTTTTTGTCAAAATGTTCTTATATATAAAACAATTTTATACATGTATTCTAATCTGAGTGACACTAAATATCATGAAAATTATCCATTTATGCGCTTTTTTAAAATCACTGTTCCGAACGTAGTCGGTTACCTTAAGTGTTCATTCCCAGAAACGAAACTTTTTCGTGTTAAGAGATTTTCGTTTTGTGTTAAGAGGGAAAAAAATACATGACAGAGTTTGTCGGGGCCGTTGAATTATTTTGTATTAACTGATATTTCGTCTTAAGCATTTTCGTGTGAAACGTATTTCACTGTATATGATGAAACAATATTATTGTGAAAAAGAAAATATATAAGAATAACATAACGGAAAAAAAAGCAGAGCAATTTCGATGTGACGTTTGTCGGGACAAAACTAAAATCAAAATTATCTTTAAAGAAAAAATCGAACACTTTCAAGTTCCGTCAATTTTCGCCTGGAGTATTACTGGTCAAAAATGATTTATATCATCAAATAGACACCAGGAAATCCTAACCAGAGATAAAACTTTTCCGCCCCGTGTAACAGAAACTAGAATTTCAAGAAGCATCACTTCACTTCAATTGACCAAAAAAGCCGAATCGTAATATATATATATATATTTATATATAAATTCTATTGCTCCGTGAGTTGTTTTTCCGAAAAAACTACCACTCCTACCGCATAACCGACTGCCCTAATTCGAAGCCATTCCTTCCTGCTTCTAGGAACACAATCACTTCCTGTACTTTTCAGGTTTTCGAAAAAAATTTCGCCTGGAGAGTTGAGTTGTGTTCCTCGTCGTGTCCCACGCAGACGATTAGGGGAAAAAGAAAACAAAACAAAAATCGATGGGATTGCAGGTGGTCGAATGCCCCCAGTATTCTTTAAAAAAATTTGTTCGAAAAAAATATAGAATAGAAAGTATTGTTCTTATACGGAGAAAAAATTTTTCATTCAAAAAAAATTCCTTTTCTTTCTCATCCTTACTTAGAGATTTTTTTTTTAAATATAAACTTATAATTTGGGAAATGACTATCGGAAAGTCTATCCAGAACTTGAACCTTGTTAAGTTTTTGCAGTAATCACTTCATCAGAATTCGAAAATTTCGACATTGTTCTCCGTAAAATGGTTTTGGAATTTTTTCGATTAGTATCGGGAATTGTTCGCGAATTTAAAAGGCCTTATTCCTGTGTTTCCTAAATTTTTTGGAGATTTATACTCAAAAGATAGATAAAATACGTATGAATGGAGACATTCCACAAAGCATTGCCAACGCAGTTATAAGTTCCCAAAAAATTGAATGCATATTTTTTTTTTTGAAATATTACTTTTAAAATTATTTAAAAAATCTTTAGCGATGTTTTTTGATAAATCTATTTATTATCAAACAGGGAATATAGTATTTTCTTCTTCCCAAATCAGTTATATTATTTTTTTAGTTATTGTATTGTAAGTTTTCCAATATTTTGATATTGCACAATACACCCACACACCTTTTATATATCTATATATATAAAAGAGAAAAGTGATTCACATTCACACATCACGAGATGTCTAGAACTCTATTAGACGTAAAAATTTAAATTTTGCACGAAAGTTTCTTTTGTTGAGCAAAAAACCGCGAAGGACAGGTTTCGGGGAAAATTGACTTTCGAGCGGTAAAAGGTGCGTTATAGATAACAATTTTCGTTTTAAAACTATTAGACCAACAGACGAGAAATTTTGCAAGCAAACTTCTTTTGTAGAGTTGAAACCTGCGAAGATCTAGTTATGCGGAAATCGATTCTCAAGAGGGCTGTGGAGAAATGCGGGGTCGTTATAGATAAAAATTCCCATTTTTGGACTATTAGATTGGAGCTTACAGATTAGAAATTTAGCAAGAATGTTTCTTTTGTTGAGTACAGATCTGCTGTCTCCAACGTCATAGTGCTGATATTTACATATGCATCATTCAATTCCTACTATTAGCTCACTCTCTATATATTTATTTATTTATTTTGGTGGAATTTTCAATCGTTAATAAAATACATTTTAAAGCGCTCCATTGAGCTGAAATTTTATGTACATGATTATTTTGAATGACAATACAATAATTTAATAAAAACTAATTAAATTAATTAAAACTAATTATTTAAAGAATTACAAATACAGTCACGTAGGCATCATTTTTGGCGACTTGTGTCAAAACTTAAAAAGATTTTTTTCTCACGTTTTAAAGCATTCATTTGAACTGAAATTTTAGACACGATTGTTTTGGATGACAATACGATACTTTAATGATAATGAATAAAATGAATGACCACTTAATGTTGTGATTCTATCCTATGTATATACATATTTATATTAATTGTAACTATTTAATAAAAAGTAGCTCAAATAAAATTTTTCTTTGTTAATCTTAGTAGGAATTGACTTAAAATTTTTTTTTATATATATTACTTGTTTTTCAACATAGCTGCCTTTTCACTGTATTGGTCGCAAAAGTTATTTTTAACAATTTCATGATTGTATGTTCAAATATACATTTGGTGCTACATTTTTGGTTCTAATATAAGTTTTACACTATAGTCTATGTATAAAAAGGAGAAAAGCAACTCACTCACTCGCTCATCACGAGATCTATGAATAAGTTAAAAATACAGACTTGAAATTTATCAGGATTATTTATTGTTGTAGATCCGCTTAGTTCGAGTTTTACGTAAATCGACTCTCAAGGACGTTTAAGGTTGTGTTACAGACAGAAATTTCCGTTTCTTTACTATTAGACTCAGAGACTTGAAATTTGACAAGCATGTTTCTTTCGTTGTGCAGAGAGCTGCAAAGAACTAGTTTTCGGAACTTGAATCCACAGGGTATCGCGAGGTTTGGGAACGTTACATATAAATATACTGTTTTTTTTAGAAATTATACATCCTGTCCTTTTTAAATTAAGAGGCGAGGGTTGTAAGAATGTTTTACAATTTAAATTTCGCAATCAGCTTAATACTAAAACTTAGATATGAATAGCTTAAAAATAATATATATTCATAACACATGCAGTAATGAAGCGCAAATGCGTTTGTGTGATTATACTGGAAAGAAAACTAATAAAAAAACTCTTTTTTTTATGTTCACATCGTATAATAGGAAGAAAACATTAAATCTGTACCCAAATTGGGGATTTACAAGGACCGGCATGTACGCACACTGCTGTTACCTCTGGCAGCAAAACGGTTCTAACTCCGGTTAAGGTCTCGAGTCTAGTTGGGCTTGGGGACAGATGCGAGCACATCATTTCATACTGCTTCATGACTATTCCATTCTTCATAAAACGTAGTGGCGTGTGAGCCTGTTGCGGTCCAGACTCTCAAAAACCCACGAGGAAATGTTTTCAGTAAGTGATAGATCTGGGGAACGTGTTAGCCAGGGTAGCAGTAGGATACCTTCTGTCTCGAGCTCTGGCGTAGCTAGTCCTTAGTGGGCCCCGTATCAAAATTCTTCGAAGGCTCTTTTTTGGGGCCCCTTAACATTTTGTGATTTTTGATTGCACGTTTTGGGGCCCTGTAGTTTTGGGGCCCCGTATCATTGATACGATTGTTGCGGTGATAGCTACACCCCTGGTCTCGAGATAGATTCAGGATACGACAGGCAGCATGCGGATTGCGTTATCTTGTTGAAAGACTCGAATATAACGCATAGCCTTAAGATCTGAGAAATGTAACGCTGGCTGTTTAGATTGCTCGTGTCGTGTAGCAATACCTGCTTATGTTGTCGGACCCATATGACTATACTAAATGCAAATATATCTCGCGCCTCCTGACACGTATATGTGCATCATGATACTGCCTGTGTAATCATCACTCGTCTGAAAAGACGGCATTGTGCAGAGACGTCTTAAGACTCTTTAAGGCCCTAGGACAGGGATTGCGAACCAGTGGCACGCGGGACATCAATGGCACGCGACACAATATTGTGGGCATGCCAGCTACCAAAGTGGTTTGCATTTTATTTCAAAATAACAAGGTTCAGTATGAAATATTACGAACAAACGCGGCCGGAGCACACTCGCTTATTATTGTCCTGCCTTAGTTACGTCGTGAACTAGAGTTGCTTGTGATGTAAAATTTGTCTAAGCATAACATAGTCAATTTAGTTGAGATAACTGTAGTTTAAAGTTTATTTGTGTTATATTTACGATTTTTAAATGTTTATTTAACATGGCTAGTTCAGTAAAAGAACAAAAATTGCAAGATAATACGCGTAAAAAAGAATTTCAAACTTGGTGAATCTAGAAGCATGGCATTATTAGTAAAGGCGACAAAGCGGTGTGTGTTTTACGTTCTGGAACAGAGGTATGCAGAACGTCGGCTGTAAAACGGTATTTTGATGCAATCACAAATCCTCTTGTCAAAAAAGTGAACCACAGCAAAAATAATGAATTGTTTAGAAATCATTTGGCAGATGACTCCAATTCAACATACATTCTAATGAAAGCAACATCTTACTATCTTGATATAAGGTATTTATCATCCAATCTGCAACAACAGAAATTACACTAATGTTAGTTTAATTTGAATTACACGTATAACTGTAACTAAAACATTTACAACTATACAATACAAAAGGTATTTTTTAGTAGTAAATAACGACCACGTAGTAATAACCACTTATCGCAAGTCAAAATTATTTGACGGCACGTCTATACCCCATTAAGCACTTCTTTCAAAAAAATGGCACGTTGATCCATAGAGGCTCGCTACCCCTGCCCTAGGCCCATTGTAATATTAAGATGTTTTCAGGCCCTGGGCTTCTATGCAAAAGTAGGCCCCACCGGAAATCTTTAGAAGTAGACAGTATATAGCATGCATTGTCAAATACTCGTCAAACGGTAATTTGAAACAAATGTGCACGACTCACAATCTCTCAAAAACCTAAGATCAAACCGGCTCGACCAATGTCCGCATTTCGACTAAATGAGTTGGATGATCGTTTATGGTATTAGGCCTAAGTATAGACATGGACAGTGGTCATCATATAATAATACAGACTTACCACTTTTGCAAGATCACATGCAGTTTGAAATTCCATGTTTGTCGGAAAATATACACGGGAATAATATTTGACCATTAAAATTATCCGGATCACGATCTTATTAATACAGAGTCGAGAACGAAAGCGCGAGGCCCTAAGCCCGGGCCCAGTTGTCCCTTGCCTTAAGAAGTCTCTGGCATTGTGCCACTTTTATATCTCATTTTGTAGTTGGACGCATCACTGTCGCCGTGCGTCTCAATATCAAAGTGATGCCGCAGTAATGAACGCTGTGCAGACAGTTCGTGCTGCTCCAGAAGTAGTCAAACTGTCCATGCATATACTTTTCGTGCAGCATACAAGCCCACTTCCTGACTCAAAGTCCGTGATGTGGCTGTACGATGCTTCAAGCCTGACCTACAAACATATCTGACTCCTTGGGAGTTAGTGAAGGAAGGCCATTAAGATACTGCAAAGCGTTCAGTATGACCTTCCTGAACCTATCTATTCAATATTCTCGTGGCTGTTGTTGGATTCCAGTAGCGCACACAGGAATTTTTCAAAGGGGGATCTGGGGTCGAAAGTTCACCATTCTTGTGTCGCGATCCTTTTGATTTTGTCGATTTTCGGGAACAAAACACAGTAAAAAACTAATTATTGAATAAATAATTAGTGTTAATTAATAAAATTAATCACATTAATAACAAATACTTAATTAAATTTTACGTACTAGATACTTAGAATTATAATCAATCGGAAAAAAATCAAGGGTTTGGGGGGTTCCGGACAACCAGGACCCCCCCTTGTGTGCGCCACTGTTGGATTCCAACTAAAGATTGCAATACCGGGATACCGAATACCGGTATTTTGAACCATTTGTACAATTTTGTAATACCGTTAAATTGTTTCCACTCTATGTTCAAGGATTGCCAACATAGCAAAATAATATGCGTTTTTGTTTTTATGTCTCCCTAACGGGTGAAATTATTTAGACTGAGAATACAAAGTTGCATCGTAAAATTAAGAGAAGCGATAAAATATGTGAGACACCCAAGGAAGCGGGCCAAAACTATCCTATAACAGCTCAGAGCGACACTGCACACGCGCAGTATTCGTAGTCTAATATTCGTATCTGTGAAAACAAAGTTGTAGTTGTGAAGAAAGTGCGTAATATTTCGATATTTTTTAAATTGGCGTGCTTCTTATTCACATTGTATTTGCATAACATATAGTACAATTGATACGTTATGTTTTTTTAAGATCACATAACAAAAATTTGTGTTATTACCATTAATATAATTGCTTAGTACACTTGCATTAGTACCATAGTGGTATTTACACTTTTTTGTGATTTAAATAAATAAGATGTTCCTTTACTTTTTGTGATATTGACACTCTCTAATAAACCTGGCAAATAAAACAAAGAAATACCTATCTTTTTTTTCTTTCTTTTTCTAAAATTGCTATGACCGGTATTAAAATTGGTCCGAAATTGCAATCCCTAATTCCAACCCATACCAGTAGCAATATCGAGGGGCGATCAACTACACTCTCGATGAGCCACGATCCTGAAGCTGTAGTAGGGTTTTTCCATTCCCGGTAATGCACTTGTCGTTCGCGGAATTCCCAAGAATACATCAAAATTTCAAAACATTTCAAAACAAGTTATTTTTAAATAAAATCAATAATAATAATATAAAAAAAGAATACATACAAATTCCAAAACTAATACTTTTTTATACATTGAGCTAATAATTACGATAACTAGCTGATAGGCCCGGCATTTACGGTTTTTTTTTAAAATTTTTTTTAAAAAACCCCCTTAAAACAAAAAAAATCCCTTTTTTTTTTCTTTTTAAAATTTAAAAAAAAAATTTAAAAAATTAAAACCCCCTTTTTTTTTTAAAAAAAAAAGGGGCCCAAACCAACCCCAAAAAAACCCCCGGTTTTTAAAAACCCCCCCCTTCCTTGGGGGGAAAAAAAACCCCCCAAAAAAAAAAAAAAAATTTTTTTTTTAAAAAAAAAAAAATTAAAAAAAAAAAAACCAAAAAAATTTTTCCTTCCTTTTAAAGGGAAAAAAAAAGGGGGGCCCCCCCCCAAAAAAAAAAACCCCCAAATTTTAAACCCCCTTTTTTTACCTTTTGGGGGGGGAATTTTAAAAAAAAAACCCCCTTTTAAAAATTTTTTTTTTTTTTTTGGGGGGCCTTTTTAAAACCCCTTTTTTTTGGGGTTTTAAAGGGCCATTTTTTTAAAAATTTCTTTTCCCGGGGGGGCCCCCCCTTTTTGGCCCAGGGGTTTTTTTAAAAAAATTTTTTTTTTCCCCTTTTTCCCCCCTTTTTTTAAAAATTTTTTCCCCCTTCAAAAAATGGGGAAAAAAAAAAATTTTTTTCCCGGGTTTAAAAATTTTTTTTTTTTAAAAAAAAAAAACCCCCCCGGGGGGGGAAAATTTCAATTTGCCTTAAAAAAACTAATTTAAAAAGGGAAAAAATTTTTTTTAAAAAAAATTTTTTATAACCCCCCTTAAAAAAAAAAATTTTTTTTTTTTTTCCCCTTTTTTTTTTTTTTAAAAAAAAAATTTTTTTTTAAAAAAAATTTTTTTTTAAAAAAATTTAAAAAAAATTTTAATTTTTTTTAAAAAAAAAAATTTTTTTAAATTTTTTTTTAAAAAAAATTTTTCCTTTAAAAATTAAATTAAAAAAAAAAAGGGTTTTTTTTTTTTTTTTAAAAAAAAAAAATTTTTTAAAAAAAAATAAATTTTTTAAAAAAAAAAAATTATTTTTTCACTCATAAAATAAAAAAAAAACATCTTTTTTTGACCGAGAAACTGTTACCCGTTTATGTGCTCTTCGTAAAATGTTTTTTTTTTTCCGCATGGACTATAAGCGCTCAAACTCGTGAGTTCTTTGGGGGTAGCTTTTCCCATAATTAACTATTGATGGCATTTGGCGATTTTTCTAATTTTTTTCGTTGTATTTTTACGGCTCGCCAAGGCGGAAAAAATACATCTTCTTTAAAAATATTTTTTGTATAAAGAAAGCAGAATTTTTTTTTGAAGTTTTACAATAATTTGTTTCAAATAAACTTGGCAGCATTGGAAAAGGTTAAAAAAATGTACCAATCTGCTTAAAAAATAGTTTTATCTTTTTTTTAGGAATTTAAATTAGAAAAATTTAAAACATTGTAGAAATAGAGATTTTAATAATATATTTCAAGTTAATCACATGTTAAAAGCATTTATTTTTAAACAAAGTTAATTAATACAGTCAGTAGAGAAACGTCATTAAATTCCATTTTGGCTGAAAACTGATTTTTGACGCCATCTTTTGTCATTGTTGTAACAATAAGAGTGTTACAACAATGCAGACAAATCAAAGTTGGCGCCCAAAACTGGTAATTAAAACTGGTTTTAATTAATATCTTTTTAGCTAATTGTGATATTGGACCGAATTGTGAATCTAAACCATTCTCGAATCCACTTGAACCCACACAAAAAATTTCATCAAAATCAGTCCAGCCGTTTATGAGGAGTTTAGTCACATACACACGCACAGAAAATTTTTATATATAAAGATTATTTGAAAAGATATTAATTAAAAAGCTAAAAAGCATCATTCGTCTGCATTTTGTAACAATAAAGACCCGGTTTGGCCAGTTTGGCTGAAAATCGATTTTCGACGCCAACTTACGTCTTTTTTATAACAATAACGTTGTTACAACAATGCATGTGAATGTTGAGTTGTATATTTTGAATGTTTTTAATTAATATCTTTTTAACTAATTGCGATATTGGACCGAATTGCGATTCTAAACCATTCTCGAGTTTACTTGAACCCACACAAAAAATTTCATCGAAATCGGTCCAGCAGTTTAGGAGGAGTTTAGTCACATACACACGCGCAGAAGATTTTTATATATAAAGATATATAATAAATTGATTATTTATTTTTAAAATAGAACATATGACACATCATCCGCGAGACCGTGAGTGAGTGAATATTAACGTCGCACTGTTCAGCTACACGAGAGCTTTTGGCAACGGACCACGTCATTTTGAGGCATGGTCAAGTGACGTGGACGACACCTGAGCTGCCCCCTCTCCTAACTACCACACCACACCACACCAACGGGAGGACGTTTGAGCTCTCGACAGATTTCATGTGCGTCTCTCCCCTATATGGCGGGTCTTTAGTGGTACTGGGCTCGAACTCGCGCGTGACAAGTCCAGCCACGATCCGATACCTTGACCACTCGGCTGCCACGGCCGTCTGCGAGTCCGTGACCGCGTCCACTCAGCTACTGCGGCCACATATGTGGGCGGTTGATTGATTGAATATTAACGTCACATTATTCAGCTACACAAGGGCTTTTGACGACGGACCACGTCATTTTGAACCATGGTCAAGTGACGTGGATGACACCTGAGCTGGCATACACCTCTCCTAACTACCACACCAACGGGAGGACGTTTGAGCTCTCGACAGATTTAACGTGCATCGCTGCCCTACACGGCGGGTCTTTAGTGGTACTGGGCTCGAACTCGTGACAAGGCAAGCCACGGGCCGATACCTATACCACTCGGCTACCGCGGCCACACATATGTGGGCGGAAAAACGTTCAATAAATAAACAAAGAGAGATTTTCTGGTTATTCGATTGGTAACTGAAGTCGGCCATCCAATTGTCCTATTCTAGATCTTAACTGGATTATTTCACAATGTCGGCTTTAATTTGTTGATTTTGTATCGCCAAGGTTGAAAGAACTCTTCTCTTGTTTCTGTTTTTGTAGACAATTAAATCTGTTTAAGTTTTTTAAAAGCAAAACTTTGCGTATAATTTATTCATGCTGACCTTCGATACAAAGAATAAATGAGACGACGCGTCTCAGTTTCACCAGAAAACTCCATGCTGCTCATTAATGGATGAAACCTTTTTTTATTAATTCATTCTTGGGTTGTTGTTTTTTCACTTTATTTTCTGTGGTTTGGTAATCTTATATAACTATCACGGTAAAGTTATCCGAAGGACATTTTTACTTGTGACCGAGAATTATTTTTATTTTGAAGAAAACCACAAACAACTAAACCGCACAAGTGGACTGACCAGGTAAGTGATTACTCTTTTGACCTTTATACTACCTTGTGTTGTATTCACCGGATAAAATCACCTTAAGTATGGATTGTTGAAAATCTTTATGATTCTTCTGTGCGTGTGTATGTGACTAAACTCGTCCTGAATGGCTGGACCGATTTTGATGACATTTTTTGTGGGGGTCCAAGTGAATTCGAGAATGGTTTACATTCACAATTCGGTTCGATATAGCAATTTCGAGATTTATATTGTTAGTATTTAGTTTTATTATTTTCCCAATAATCACAAGTCAGAATTATTTGACGGCACGTGTATACCTCATTTAGCATTTCTTTAGAAAAAATGGCACGTTGATCCATAAAGGTTTGCCCCCCCATATAGATGGAATACCAATCACCGCAGGTAATTTTGACGTCCTGTTTCCTCCCCAGAGGAAGGCCCTGAGTTCAGATTATGCAGTCGTAGTTAGGAATTGATTCTACTAACATTTGTCCTGCGAATTTTTGGAGGTTAAGATGTTAAGGTATTCGACTACTTGCGACAACTGTTTTTTAAAACATTGGAGATTTTGCTGTGGGTTTTAGATTTATTTAGTACATTGTAAACTAGGAAGAGAAAAATAAATTATTACTACTAAAATAGGAAAAAAGGGGAAAATTACATGAAAGGGACTCGCTCTGTACAAATAGTAAATTAACAATTTTTAAATTTTGATGTATTACTTTGCTATTTCTTTTAGAAATGACCTTCAGGATAAGAGATATTTTAATTTTTACAAAAACTAGAGCACTTTAACTTAGCTACTATATGAAATTGCTAAAAAACAGTGATTATATTCAAATAAAGAACTGTAAATTTTGTAATAAAACAGTGATTGATAAATCTGAAGGTTAAAACACTTCTGCTGTTATACAGAACATACACACAAAATTTCAGCAAACTATTTCAAACACTTTTTGAGCCATCATGTGCCCGTTTGAACTTTTCGAATAAAACATATTTCGAATAAAACGCATTTTAAAGTTTGACATCTTACATAAAGTTACGTCATCTGCTTTTACGAAAACACTTGTAGTTTTTGTTCTAGTGATTGGAAAATAAAAAACTTGGTATTTTTATAAAGCTAATAAGATGACCCATAAAATAAAATTATATAAAAAATTGTAGATTTTTTTTAAAAATCATGGTTTTAGGGTAGTCGGTTACCTTAAAAGGTCTCGAATTCCCCCTCCCCCGTATTCTAAATAACCCCACAGGCTGAGGGGTGATGTGTGTGTGTGGTAGGAACATTTTATTAAATGATGGGTTCGTGTATCAATACTACTGAACACACGCTTTACAGAGAACCAGATGCCCGTTAAATGGAATATAATTCAAAATTCTCGCTTTGATGTGATATCGAAGGTTCAGAGGTAAGGTGTCACAGCTCAGATACTCTCATCACTTGTTTGAGGTTCGGAATTACTCGCCTCGTAGCTTATTTTAATTTGAATCTGCATTAAAGCAATTGATGATGAATCTCATCATTGTAAACCTCAGTCAAGAGACGAGGACGAGACCTTAGCCGACACCCAAATTTCCAACCTGCCGTATCCCACCCATTTGAGAACTATTGAGTTTAGTTAATTTAACGTGTTTCCATTCCTCTATCCCAGTGGCCACGGTAGCCTAGTGGTCAAGGTATCAGATCATGGCTGGCGTGTCAGTGAGTTCGAGCCCAGTACCACCAAAGACCTGCCATTTAGGGGAGCAATGCACGTTAAATCTGTCGAGAGCTCAAACGTCCTTCCGTTGATGTGGTAGGTAATTAGGAGATGGGGATGCCATCTCAAGTGTCGTCCTCGTCACTTGATCATAGTTCAAAGTGGCGGGATCCATCGCCAAAAGGCCCTCTTGTAGCTTTACAGTGTGACGTTAATATTCACTCACTGATTCCTCTATCCCAGTGCTCCCGGCCACGGTAGCCTAATGGTCAAGGTAACGGACTCTTGGGTGGCATGTCTTCAGTTCGAGCCTGGTACCGCTGAAGACCCACCATGTAGAGGGGCTGAGGCATGTTAAATATGTTGAGATACGAACGTCCTCCTGTTAGTGTGGTGTGGAAATTTGGAGAGGGGAATGCCAGCTCATGTGTCATCCTCGCCACTTGACCATAGTTCAAAATGACGAGGTCTGTCACTAAAAGCCCTAGAGTAGCCGAATAGCACGGCGTAAGTACTTACTCATTGGCAATAGATCTCATAGTTTTGTACCATGGTCAAGTGAAGATGACGACACCTGAGCTGAAATCCCCTCTTTTTACATCACGCCAAAGGGAGGATACTGAGCCGACAGATTTAACGTGTAGCATCCCTCTGTGCAAGGCAGGTCTTCAGTGGAACAAGGCTGGAACTCATAACACGTTGACCAGAAGTCTGCTACCTTGACCACTAAGCTTCCGTGGCCATTTAAATGTCGACAATGGCCGGGATTATGCTAAGTATTCAATATTGCAATTTTATAGTGCATAGAACTTTTAACTTAATACATAATCGCATACTATCATTCGGATCACATAATTAAAAAAAAAGAATGAAATTTTAAAACTTTTTTATTAGAATCACACACACACGCACATTTTTTTCACTTCATTTAGGAAATATTAATTACTAAGGAAATGAAAGTGTAACAATGTAGGCCATCTAAACAAAATTTTCCAGTATTTAAACTGGTTTCACTTAAAAATTATCTAACCTGTTATTTAAAAACGAAAGCAATATTAGCACATTTGAGAATCACTAGCAACGAAAATTTAATAAAAAGAACATTTTTTTTTCCTTTTCACATATGCAACGATGATATGTAACTAACCCTAAATTGCAGCATAAATGCTTTGGAAGATAAAATAAAAAGACAAGAGTTATATCATTAATGACTTTGGCTGCTTCCTTAAAGGAAGTAAATATTTCCAGTTTTTTAAAAAAGAATTTTTTTATGTCTTTCTCGCTAACAACGCAAGCTTAAAACATTTTTAGTTCCGTATATTCTATCGTGTCCGAGGGAGAAAAAAAGAAATGGCGCCGACGCCATTTTGTTTTCATATTTCTTTTCTTTCGTTCTTCCAAAACCTCAAATAACAGGATAGATTATTAAAATTTATTATTTTTCTAGAAGAATAATTTCGTATCCAGTGTTTATTTATTTATTTTTTCTTATTATTTGAAAGTTCTTTGATAGTATCAAATAGTTTTGAAATTTAACGATGCTATTTTCGAATAAATATGTTGACCTATATTTTAATCAATATTCGTTGTTTCGCTTTGGATTTTGTTTTTATTTTAATGAGATGAATAAATGAAAAGTTTTTTAGCGATTGTTTTCTGTTGACTCTCTAACAAAGCATCTATTTTCGACTGATATTTGGGTCAATCTAATTTCACTATCGTACAAAATATCGCAGTTTACCGAAATATTTTAATTTTTTAAATAAGAAATTTTTAACGTAAAATCTGGAATATATTTTAAAGTAATTTTACTTTTTATTTAATATCATTATCTTTATTATGCTTTTTTTTTGTATTTTTAGAAGGTTATTAAAATATAAAACTCTGAAAGAACATACTGGAAATTATATACTTGACCGCTTCGCAAGGTATTTCATTATGTTTTATGATTATTTCTGCTAGTAAATATATGAATCGATATCTAAGTTCTAGTATTGAGCTTTTTAAACGTAAAAAACATTCTTATAAACCTTGTCTCTTTATTTAAATGAGACAGAATAAGTATTTCTATGCCGGAGGTATAATTTATCTTTTACGTTTCGGTAACCCCTTCTCCAAAGTTTATTTTCTGCAAAGCATATTTTTAGTAGATGTCTACGCAACAAAACTGACATTTTCAAGTATGTAGGTCTAAAAGTTCAAAGTCGAGAACTTTTATCCGTAACGCAAACGTATAATGGATCTCTTTTCAACACAATAAACATGCTTACCAAATTTCGTCATGTATTTTATAGTTCAAAACCAAAATATATTTATTAATTTTTCCCTTTTTGAAACCTTTGGGAGTTATTTTCAAAACCTTTTAGCGGAACATCCAAAAAAACATGCTTACAAATTAAAGTCTTTTTAAATTTTTGAGTGTAAATGAGAAAAGGTTACTTTTCCTTTTTTTTCGAATGTGTTTTTAAAAGCTCTATATGGGAGAAATAAACTATTTGAATAATAATAGAAAAAATAATTTTAAAAAAAAAATTAAAAATAATTCCAAAAAATGGAAAACGGGGTTTTTAGAGGGTTTTTAAAACTCTTGATCCCTTTTGGGGTTACCCTTTTCCAATTTCCAATGGGGGCCCCGTAGCTTAGGTTTGTACATTAAAGGGTATAGGGAACCCCGAAAAAGGAAAAACAAAATTTTTTAAAAAATTTGGGGGAAAAATTTTAAAAAATTCTAAAAAAAAATACCTAAAATAGTTTTTTAAAAAAATTTTTTAATGTAATCTAAACAGATTTTTCTGCTGTATTACTTTTAAAAAATCTGCCGAGGCTCAAAGTCCTCTAGATGGCGAGGTATTAAAATGTATAGAGTGGGGTATCAGCTCAGGTGTGGTCATCGTCATTTCACCGAGGTTCAAAATTTACGAATTTCGTCACCCTCGTGTTGCTAATGCCACCTGTTTGATGTAGTCAGATCGAGGCTCACGAAATTAATCATGGCAAGGGACTAGATGTACGTCTGTCGTTGGCCTTAGCCTTGAGCACCATACAGGTGACAGTACAATTTAGCTCCCAATCTGGAGGGAGAACACCCTGCGGGTGGTCAGGGGCTTCCCACCTCTCTTCCCCTACCACCCACCTCACAAGAAGACTTGCGGCTCGACGGCTGTTTAGAGTACCCCCATGCCGCGAAGGCACTATACACTTACAAACATTCATGTCTTCTCCAAGATTAGAAGCTATGCCCTATGGCACAGTAGTCAGCATCGCTAGCCACTCTACCGGATGGACGACAGAGAGCGACATTTAAGAATATTTACACATTGGATTATGGAATGCCAGCTCAGGTGTCGAACGCGTTACTTGTCAGTGGTTCAAGAGCACGAGGTCCGTTATCATTGGTCCTCGTGTTGGTTCTAAACGTGACGTTAATAAACAAAAGCAATTGGTCGCGCAGTAAATACACAATTGATTACAGTCCTGTTACCATTGTAAATAACGTCCTAAGAATAATGTTATTACACTTGTGTATTTGAAGTTTATTTTTAGCACACCAATCACAACATTAAACAATTTGTACACTATTTACAATTTTAACAAAATTTATATTCGAATTTATGACATTCGTAGAGATATTTCCCTACTTTCTTAGAGAGAGAGAGAGAGAGAGAGATGGAGCTAAAAATACAATCTTCTTGTCGAAGGAAACACATACTTTATACGCCTGCATCGAAAGCCACCAAATCTTGGCCTTTCGAAGAGATCAAGCTCACCACTTCTGACTTTTCACTCGTGCCTGCGCACTCCCTCGATCAGTCCGCGTTGCCACCTCGAGTAAGAAAAGGTCTAGAGTTCGTTACATACGATTGATAAATATTGACAGCAGAAATAATGTGATTATTCACCCTCTACATCAGTGCTTCTCCAGCTTTCAATTCTTGCGACCCAATATTCAATCATAATTTTCATCGCCCCCCCCCCTCCATACAATAACAATGTATTTAGTTCAGTAATAATATACATTGACGCTAAGACTACAATTCTACTTTAACCTCTTAAGTACCACCGTATATAAACGTCTCACTCAGCCGAAGCATTGGTGCTGACGTATATATACGTCTTTCCGAAGTACGATCTTTTCTGTGCACTGCCATCCATAAAATTATTCCGAAGGCTTTAGAATGCATTAAAAAGGACCTTGACAGTGTTTGCGAAGGGTTAATTTATATTTCAGGAGATTTTTGTGTATATATATATATATATATATATTCCTTTTCTCCCTCCCCATACATCACATACGCGCGCCTACGTGGAAAACAATGGCATTGGGGAGCGAATCGGGTAACTTTTAATCGGCAGTTAAGGGATTAATTATAGAGTACGAGAATTATAGATATAAATGTTATAATTTTATGTATAATTTTATATACCACAAAAGAGAGCCCATGGAGTCACTGGTAATTATTTTGTTAACTTGTTCTTAACTTACTATATTTTACTGCAGTACTAATAAATTTATAAATGTATTATATCACAGAGGAAATGTGTATTTCATTTTTTATTATGTCAGAATGTATTTTGTTTTTTAAGTTCAGTAAATTAATACTTTTTAAAAGTGATATTTTGTTTTCGATTTTTCAATAGGCTCGCGGCCCCTCGTAGAGTTATCACAGTTTGAGAAACCTTGCTCTATATTACTGTAAAGTAGTTTCCCTACACAACGGATGGCCGCGGTATTCGAGTGGTATAGATATCGGATCGTGGCTTGCCTTGTCACGAGTTCGAGCCTAGTACCACTAAAGACCCACCGTGTAGGGCAGCGATGCACGTTAAATCTGTCGAGAGCTGAAACGCCCTCCCGTTGGTGTGGTGTGGTAGTTAGGAGAGGGGGGTGCCAGCTCAGGTGTCGTCCACGTCACTTGACCATGGTTCAAAATTACGTGGTCCGTCGCCAAAAGCCCTCGTGTAGCTGAACAGTGCGACGTAAATATTCAATCAATCAATCCCTACACAACGGATCATCAGCGGTACCAGGCTCGAACTCATGACACACCCACCACGAGTCCGTCACCTTGACCATTAGGCTACCATGGCCACATAGTAATTGGGGAACAATAATCCTTGTGATTATAACTCTAATTCTTAACCATAGTAGTTGTTACAACCTTTTCCAGATTTAATCCATTTAGTCTGAACAAACGAGCCAAAATGTACTGTATAGTGCTCAAGGATACGGCTAATGACAGGCGTACGATCTAGCCCTTTGCCATGATGAAATTCGTGGGTCTCGATCTGGCACATGCCGAGTAGGTGGCATTTGAAACAACTACAGTCTGAACAAGCATTTTCAAGGGCTAGATGACAGATTCATAATCCTGAATTACACTTGACGAGGACGACACTTATACATCGCGTTTGATCGCGGTATTCGAATAGTAATGATATATCTTGATGTTCACAAGTTCTAATTTTTTACTAAATAGATTTACTTAAAACTCTTCATCTGGTACAGAGTGGAAAACCAGAGACTGAAATGCCAACTCAGGTGCTGTTCTCGTCACTTGATTTTCATTTCAAAATTACTCAGTTGGAAGCTATATAAAAGTCGTCAAGCGATATGTCGATTTAAAATTTATACATTTACCATCGTCAAAGCGACCATTCTAGCGCGACTTTAATAAAAACATACCGAGTGAAGTCTTTGAGACCTGATTAAATTTAAATATAATTCTTTCTTTCTCATCGCAATCTTTGTCAAGTTTAATGTGTGTGGAACAGCACGCATTTCTTGAGTGAAGTGAGATTCGAATAGTTAATTAATCAGTTAACTGATTCGAATTCTACTACCCTGTGGTTTTTATGTATTTTAATAAGTAAAACCAAACCAAATCTTAGACAAAAAAAGAAAATTGGTTCGAAAAAACTAACCGTGGAAACACTAATTGCAAAATCGAAGATCTGTGGAAATTAAAAAAAAAACATATTCCCACACACAAAAAAAGTCTTTGAAATCCTTCTTAGGGATCAATTCTAACAGAAAAAGCTCTTTAAGAGAAGTTACCACTTTTTTACCGCTTCTTAGAATTTTTTTAATTGTTTATGATGAATGATTTTATTTACTGAGCTCTACAGAAAACGAGTTTTGCAATTTTTTTTCCCTAAAAATACTTTTAATATCTTTCGATTATAAGTTTTAAGCCATGTATGTTTATGTGTTTGATGTTGTCTTTCTAAAACTGTATCATTCTACTATTAAAATACAGTCGGACCTCTATATAACGAAGTCGTTAAATCCCGAAAAAAATTTCGCTATATGGAAAATTCGTTATATAGAGGTTCAACTTTCGATTTTATTTATAAACCACATAAAACAAATTTTAAAGCCATAAACATTACAAATTTAAAAAAATAATTATATTCACACCTTTTTTATCAATTAATATGTATTTATTTTATATATATCTTACCAACCAAAACAAAAAGAAAAACTGCAAGGAAAGTTTCTTGACGCTTTTATTAACTTCCTGAAGAATTAAATTTTTTCCTTTGGTGCTAAAGCACCTACGTTTTGACATTTTCTAGCAACAAGAAACGAAGTTACCAGTACGACGGATCATCACTACAAATGAACGGAGACTAGTTCAAGGAGACACGGGGATACGAGACAATTCTACTAAGGGTGAAAGGGAATATGTAAGATGTCTCCATTGAAGTGGAAGATGGGGGTTAAAGGTTGCACTTCTTGGAAGAAATGCCCAGAATTCTATTGCTCTCGGCGAGTTATGCATCTAATAAAACCAGTTCATGACTACAATAAAATGTGTTAAAAGAGAGAATTTAAAATGTCTAGAAATGCTTTAAAAACAGGAAGTAAAAAATTGAATCACAAGAGAAAAAGTTCGTTCTATAGAAAATGCATTTCGCTATTGGGAGGTTATTTTACGAAGGAAATAGTGAGATGTTCTTGGTTCCAGGAAAAAGTTCGCTTAGAAAAATTCGCAATATAGAGTTTCGACTGTATACAGAGATATACAAGAATAGAGCATAAATTAGACAGTACTATAGTATACATATAGTGGGAGATTATTGAAATGTACTTGTATTGAAATGAAAAGTGTTACATTCAAATATATGGCTCTACCCACTTTTGTTATAATAACAGTAACTGTGATTGGCCCAGAAGCGGCCACTTATCTTCAGTAGAGGTCAGGTGATGAAAAATGAGATCGCTATGAAAAATCATCCATGTTCTTTTCCCTAGTATAAGAAAAACACAGTTACTAATATGAAAGTTGCCATAAATAAGCGAAAACACAAGTTACCACTAAATTTATTCGCAAACTAAGCTGAACTAAACTGAATGGCGCAACAGCCCATGAGACCCAAGGCCTACTGCGCCCATCTCAGTATTCGTGACCTTGAGAGCTGGGGTGCATGAGCAAATGTCCCGATTAGGTGGTCAGTCTGAAGGGAATCTCCCAGTGTTTAGTCCACAAGCAAGCTTGGTACTCATTTATCGATCCACTGAAGGGATGAAAGGCTGAGTCGACCTTACGCAGCCCGAGGATAGAACCCCGAACCTGTGGTGTGAAAGCGCGATAGACTGGGCTTATATAATTCGCAAACTAAGTAACTATAAAATTCCAGATTTTCAATCCAATTTTAGTTAAACATGGTTGGTTGATATTTTCACTAAAGGAAGTGGTTGGTTGAGATATTTTCACTAAAGGAAAAAGTGGGCATTTTGTACCAAGAATAATTATGATCGCAAGTCTTAGGTCTTGTCATCGTCGAGTCGGAAGAATGAGTCCTGATTTCATTTAAAATTCACTACATGTAATAGTAGAACTGGGCCTTAAAGCCTGTACGTGGTGTGGAAGTGAAAATGGGTGGTACCAATTCAAATGTCAGCTATTGTCACGTGAACAACAGTTCGAAATTACGAGATTTGTCGCCCATAACCTCGTGTTTCTCAAGCTTACATATAGCCTCTTATAAGTACTGATGCACACATAAACAAAATTTCTACAGTGCCACAAACCATTCTTTTGGAGCCAAAAAAAAAATTAGTTTAAAAAAAAATAGTTTTTTTTAAAAAAAAAAGAATTAATAATAAATTATCGAAATCTGCTCTCTCTGTGAATAGTAACGAATAATAAGGTCAAATCAGGTGTTTTTGTTTTAACATTTGATAAAACTTGTTGGAGCATGGACATTTTAAATTCAGATTAGCTCAGACATGGGACAGCATGGATGAATTTAACCAAAAATAGCCAAATCAATGCCAAAATTAAAATATGTATAAAGTTAACTCGAAGATTATGTATTTGAACGCAATGGCTTAGGATAAAAAAAGACTGACGATTCCTCGTCAATGACCTACTTAACAGATTGTCATTTTGAACTTTTTTTATTATACATACCATGAATCTTAGCATATTTCATTAATATATTAATTATAATATTCTTGCTCTTAATTATCTTATAATAAAAATTAATCATTAATGTAATCACTGTCAAATTTTTAAAAAACGAAAGCCATTCCATCTACATAGTTAAATAAGTTGCTGTTTGGAAATTTGTTGCGTAGAAGCATGAATTTAAATATCCGAACACTTTGAAAATTACCAAATTCGGTCAAGACAGATATTTTTGTTTTTTATTTTATTGAATATAGAGTCATCTTCTGGCTTTACAAGGCATACTTTGTTTTGTTTCTACGCTACCTATAAAGGCCAAGTTATAATCAATTTTATAAAGTTAGAAAAACCGGAAGGGGATCTTAGATCTACCGGAAGTAGACATTTAAATTGTTTAAAATCTATCATGGCGTATCTGATAACTAAAATGTTATAAATATACTTCTATAAAACTTTTTGAACCTGATATTTATGCTATTTTCTAGAGAATGTACTAAAATATTTCTTATTGTACTAGTATTTTTTTAGTTATGGCTTGTTATTTAAATAATGGTCTCATAAAGAATGTCACATTTCTTATAATGTTTACTCAATCAGCTCTAAAATTTTCAAATTTTAATAAAACATTAAAATTTTAGTACATATTCTAGATAAATGCATCTAATTTGTTCTAGCAATACTTTTACTAATATATGTTTATTGCATTTTTCTCTAACTGCTTTGAAGTTTTTCAAAAATATTGCTAAAATTTCTCTTATAATTGGGATTTCTGTAAAATTCAGGAAATTTATTTCAAACATTGTTAGTTAAATAGTAGTTTTTATTCGTATTGAGTCCTAAAAAAAGCATTTATAATGTTTAAATATGTTATTTTGTGAAAAGTACTCCGAACGTGTTCTGATACCTTAAGTTGTTTTATTCTAGTAATTTGGTAGTGTTGAAATAAAAAAAAATCTTTATTTGATAAATTAAGATTGTGTGTGTGTGGTACATTTTTATATTTTTATTAGTTCATCTTCCTGCTTCAGAACGAATAAGAATCATAAGAACTACAGTCTTATATGGATCAAGCGACGTCTTAAGATTTTTCTAGACCCTGGGGCCCTATGAACAAGTAGTCCCCAGCTGAGATCTTTTTAAGGAGACGATGTATATATAATATACGTTGTCCCAAATACTCGTGCAAACAATAACAAATAAATGTGCGTGACTTATAATCTCACAAACCTAGATACAGATTAGAAAGACTGCCGCAATGAGGATGTTTTGAGGTCCTAGCCTAGACACAGACTTAGGATAATATTGCAGCCTTGCCTTTTATTTCCAGTTGTCAGTTTTTCGGAGAATATGTTTGGGAATAACATTTTTGACTGGGAAAATTATTCGGATCATGATGTTATTGAAGCCGAGTCGAGAACGAGACGAAGCCCTCCTGAAATAGAGGCCCAGGGTCCCAGCCGACCCATACCTTAGAACGTTCCTTATTGAAATATAGGGTTTTAGACATAGCCATCCTGGATAACTATGTTTTAGTGGGATCCGCGTAAGCTAGGGGGGTGGGGTTATCTAAAAAAATGAGGGAAATTTTGTGATTCTTAACACAACTTTTTTTTAAGAATAACTTAAATTACTTAATTCTAAATAACAACTTTCTTTTGTGAGAATAAGCCACCAATTAAACTGAATATTCAAGTCAGATCACACGACTAGATCACTTATCTTAATTATATTTATTTAACTGTCTAATCTAACTTCCTATACAAAATATTACCTTTTATAGAGTCACCTTCCTTCCTAGGTTGAAGATATTCCTATTATGTTATTTGTAGGAGAGAATACTCAGGCTTTCTTAATCCTTATTATAATTAATGGCGATGAGCATATCCTTCTTCCAGAGCTGTAGGACGTCTAACATTTATTCCGAACAATTCCGCACTAAGTTATCTCTAGGCTTGCCGCTATATCTCACCAAACCCTCTATCCTTTTAAAGTATATCTCATTTGCATATTCGTTCTGTTTCTCTTCTTGGTATTGGGTTGGAAAAGTTTTGCCATTAATCGTGGCCGTCAAAGAACTTAGGAGTTATGTTAGAAGAAGAACGCGAGAGACGTCACAAGTTATTTTACGTATTTTAAAAAATGAAAAATTATCCATTTTTTTTAGAACAAAAAAGGCGAATGTGAAATAAATTCCTATCGAAATACCATACTTTTCCTCATTGTAATTATATAGTTTAAATTTACTTAATTTATACCAATTTTTGCATTAGTACAAAATATAAATTGCAATAAGAAAAATTGGAATCAGATTAAAAAGCTTTTCATCATTATTGTATACCATCTGTTGGTGCAGATTGGGAGTGCTAGCCAAGTAGTTACGGTCGCGGACTCGTGACCATCATGTCACGAGTTCTAGCCCCAGTGCCATTGAAGACCCGTCGTATAGAACAGGCGTTGAATAGGAGTTACTATTTGGGCATCCGGACAGTGAAACAGTCCTCAATCACATATCTAGAAATCTGCGATGCTGGACATGGCGAAAGTAAAGTTTTTGCATTCTGCTGACTGGCATGCCGGTGATTGGTCGAGATGATGGGATCCGAGAAGCGTAGCTTTGGTTCTTCATCAGGGCGAAAAAGTTGTTTGGAAATTTGGCTTGGGTGAGAGCTTAGGGCCTGCTCTCTGATTGGTTGCTGGTGAAGTGAACAGACTTCTATTGGCTGCCGTCGTGTGGAAGGGGTCGACGCTCGTTAAATATGTCGAGACTTAAAGTCCTCCTGTTGGTGTGGGGGGGAAGTTTGGAAATGAGATTACCAACTCAAGTATCGTCCTCGTTACTTGACCGTGGTTTAAAGTTGCAAGGTTCGTCGCCAGTTGTCCTTGTACTGCAACGATAATAAACACTCACTTTGTTGTTGCGGAATAATTTATGGCTGATTCTCTTATTAGATGAGAAGACCGCGGTAGCCTAGTGGTCAAGGTAACAAACTCGTGACCAATGTGTCATGTTCGAGCCTGATACCGCTGAAGACCCGCCGTGTATAGGAGCGAAGCAAATTAAATCTGTCGAGAACTCAAACGTCCTACCGTGGGTGTGGTGTGAAAGTTAGGAGAGGGGGCGCCAGCTCAGGTATCGTCCTTGTCACTTGACCATGGTTCAAAATGACGAGGCCCGTCGTAAAAGTCCTCGAGTAGCTGAATAGCGCTATGTTAAGGTATGTTCATTCACTTATTAGATGAGTTTGCGAGTATAAAACCGGGCGTAGCTAAAAAATAATCATCTCAATTCCAGGTATACTGTAACGTCGTCAGTAGTTAGAAAACAAGAAAATTTGTCACAGCCTCATTTTAAAATTAAAACAGTATTTAATAGTTTGATATGTTACTAAAAAGTCCAATAAATATGCCAAGCCGGGCGGACAGTCTTTTTTCACTGGAGGTCAATCCTTATTCCGAAAGGCACTCGACAATCCCTTGCTTTTCCGGGCTCCTCTCCAGTTTACTCCATGGTTCTCTGTTTCCATCCAGGGCTCCGTCCGTCTCACTCCAGGGCTCTATCTCTCTGTTTCCATCCAGGGCTCCGTCCCCTTCTCCTCAAAATCAACCCCTTTTAAACACCAGGGGCGGTTCCACCACACGCCCCTCGTCTTCCTAAAAAAAAAGGTCTGCCCTCGTCCCCGGGCAACATTCGTCTCCCATTTGCGCGGCAAACACAAACACATTCCTCGTCTGTCTGGAATCCAAGGGCGCCATAATTCTCATCCAACTTCTGAAACTTCCATTCATTTTCACCACCTGGCCTCATAGCCCTATTCTCTAGGCACCGGCATTCTTTAGCCATTGTAAATTCCAGACCCGATGTCTGCGCTTGTCCGAGGCCAGACAACAAACAATGACCCCATGGCCACCTGCTCTTGTCACCCAACGTCTGTTTGGGGCCATAAAACTTCATATGAATAGATGGGTGAGGTTCACCCCAATCGAAGACGTCACAATACATTTGTTAATTACTAAAGTTAATAACCAATTAATAAATTAACACAAATACGTGAAATTATTTGTTGAATGTCTTATCTGTATAAGTATTTTTATAATAGTGCTTAAAAATTCCGTTATAACATTATTGTTATTTGGTGCCACTTTTGACTGCCCATTTTTACCCAGATATAGAAATGGGTTAAGATATGTGAGTACCCCCAAAATTCGCCGTTTTGGTGAAAATTTTCGAGATTTCTTTTATGCTTTTATTTTATAACCCATACATTTAAGATTCCAAAAAACAGTCTGTTTTTGTTTCTACGATATTTAGAAGCAAAGTTTTAGCATAATTAGTAAACCGGAAATGGAGTTTTCAAAACCGGAAGTAAATCCCTGTACAAAATATTTTTAAGATATTGAACTGAAATTTTCAGAACAAGTTTTATTTAGTTCTATCTGTGTTATGAATCAAAACCTTATCTCTGTGTATATATTTATGTACTTTATTGCGTTTTTATGAAAAAAAATCATTAATTTTTTTAAAAAATCGTGTTTTTGCATAAAATTTGGCACATTTAAAGAACTTGAAAAAGTATTACAAATCTTTTAATTCCTAATACATATAAAGATGTTATTCACGAACTGTATAAATATTTGCATACATTTATTATAATTTTGTATAGCTGCGATTTTTCATCAAAATTTCGCTAAAAACGACAATTGTTATAGTCTATAAAACTCTCCAGAAAACAGCAAAAGTTTTAAAAAAGGTCCGAACTAGTTAAACATGAAGCTAAAGAGATCTTGACCTATAAAAAGGGCGAGTTTAAAAAATGTGCAATTAATAGAAAAATTTTTATATTGCATTAATTGAAAATGCACATATTTTCTGAGAAACTGTTTTTCACTTTTTTGCTATACGGTTAAAGTTTACTACAGGATTTCTTTTTAAGATATTGAATTGACATTTTCAGAAAATATTTTATTTAGTTTTATCTCCAGTATAGACTATAATCCAATTTCTGTGTGGATATTTATGTACCTTATTCAACTTTTTGTGCCAAAATAACATTAGTTTTTTGTAAAAAAATTGAGTTCTTGCATAAAAACTGTCATATTTCAAAAGCTTTCAAAAGTATTACAAATCTTATGGCTCTAAGCACAGATAATGATGTTATTTATATATATGTACCGTATAAATATTATTCCAATATATTAATTAGAATTTTCAATACAAGGTTTACCGTAACTGCAATTTTTCACTAAAATTTCACTTAGTCGAAATTGTACTTGAATTCCTAGTTTTATGTGGCCCATTTCAAATAAAAAAAAGTGTTTATTTAGTTGAAAATTTATATATTTAAAAAAAAGTGCTCCGAAGGTAGTTACATACCTTATCCAGATATAGAGATGGGTTAAGCACAGCGATTACTCCTCACAGTTATAAGCCATTTTGAGTTCATGAAAGAAATGCTCATCCAATAGAAATTGAACTTCACTTCACAAATCGAGACTAGTTTACCTATAGAAATGCAATAAAGTGTATTCGAAACGGCAAAAAAATAAGGAAGGTTTTTTTGGAATTAAACTTTTTTCTTCGATCTCTGAAAATATATTTATTTTAATTATCAATATGTGAGTTCTTCAGAAATATTTTAAAAAAATATCGACAGCTATCTGAAACAAAACGTCATTCGAAAGAAACATTCCTTTTTTCCCCTTTGTTTGAAAATAATTCTAAATATTTCTTAAAGATATGTGGAAATATATAAATGAATTATTAAAACAGCCATAAAAGTATTTTCAGAAATTGGAGGAAAAATATAATTCAAGAGGAAAACCTTCATTATTTTTTCCTCTTTCGGATGCTCTTATGTTCTTTAAGAATTGAAAATGACCGATAGAGACAGAATTGAGACGTTATTTACTTAACAATTTTGAGCAGTTTCTTAGCTCATTATATCCCGGATCTTTTTAATAACGAAAAATTATAGTGATGATAAACAAAGCGCTGCGAGTATAAAAGTCCATCGTTCAAAAAAATTAAATATAATTATACTCTGGTAAAATCTAATGTGCTTTCTGTTAATTATACTTAATTTCTGTTTAATGAGTAAATAAATGTTTGTAATCCTTAATAAACAAACAAATTAAAGTAATTATAAACTGGGTTGTGCTTATTGTTTTCCTGTGTGTGTGACCGTTGTCTTAGCCTCTATTTGTTTTATTAGTATTCAGT
>BMAV01013789.1:0-31945 GCA_019973955.1 Trichonephila inaurata madagascariensis | reverse complement strand
TTGAAAGTAAACAAAAAACCCATTCGGACATCATAAAAGATAAAATACACATTTACTCTGATATTATACACTTATAAATGTATCAGTACCGCACGGGGGTGTATTTTATAATTAATTTAACAATACTAAGTTAAGAACAAGTTTAATTAGTACCAGTGACCCCATTGGGTTGTCATATATAAAATTATGTACAAAAACTAACAATTATCTTAATAATTTGTACTGTTTATAACTAATCTCTTAACAGCTGATTCAAATTTATGCAGTTCACTCCCCAATGACACTTTTTCCACGTAGACGTGCTATGTGGTGCATGTGATGTATTGGAAGGCGGGGTGGGGGAGAAAAGGAATAAATAAACAAATCCTCTGAAACAAGTAAATCCTTCGCAAACTCTGTAAAAGTCCTTTTATTGCATTCCAAAGCCTTCGGAATAATTGTATGGATAGCAATGCACAGAAAAGATCGTAATTCAGAACGACGTATATATATACGCCAAGGACAATAAACGTTTTGGCTGAGCAAGATGTATATATATACGCCAGTGACACTTAAAAGGTTAAAATCGTATTGTAGCTTTAGCGTCAAAATATAGTATTATTGAATTCAAAACAATGTTATTGTATGGAAAGGGGAGGGGGTGCAAAGGAAATTCTGTTTAAATATTGGGTTGCAAGTATTGAAAGTTTGAGAAGCACTGTACTATAGCTATAATGCTAACATTTACCTGTGAAGGTTGTCTTTTCTGAGGAAATATATGTTATATATAAATAAAAACGTGTATGTTTGTGTATGTGCGTCTGTGTTGAAATGTGTGTGTGTGCTTCATAATATAAAAAATGACGTACAACGGGGGAGTTAATTAAACGCGACGAAACTTCGTTTGCACATACTATACGATTTAGAATGCAAATAGTTAACTTTTGGTGCCCAGTGGCTGATTAACTGGAATTTCAGTGTATTACGAAGGAGAATTTCGACTGTGTATAAAACAAAGCGTATATTAGAGCCAAGAATAAACTTAAATGCGAATGTGGCTCTTTCAATACATTTAGACTAAAATTTTTTGGCTTCGCAAAAGGGGATTTAAAACAGTACGAGAATGAGAAAACCATTTAAAAAGACGATGAGTTCGGTTTAAAAATTAAAATAGTATGGTCAAATAGTAAAAAAACCTATTTGATCAGAATAACCCCTCCCCTTTTTTAATTGTTTTAGAAAAATTTGTTTGGGAGTGTAAATGGACCTATAAAAGTCAAAGGTCAAAAATAAATTTCGATAAAATAAAGCGAAATTTTACTTTTAAAAACCCGGGTTCCAATTTTTCCCCTTAAGAACCGTATGAGTTTTTCCCAAACCCGACTGAATTGAAATCTTAAAAAAGGAGCAGTGTTTCCCAAAACAACCCGAAAATTTAAATTTTAGTAAAATGGGGTGAGATGCCGGAAATTTTTGCCCCGACTGCCTTTTTTTAACATTTCCCAAACCCCTTTTTGCAGGGTTGCCAATTGCTCTCGGACTTGGATCTTATGGACTGGAATACAATTGTATTCAACGATGATTTCCCAACTCGAACTGAAAAATCCAGTTTCTTGAAACTGCATGAAGACGCCCGGGAAGTGGGGTTTGTACACCCCCAAAATTTTTCCCAATAATCAACCTGAGAACTGGGAGTTTTTTAAAGGGGTGTCATTTAATTTTATTGCTGAATTATTGACACCCGTGACACCCCTTTAGCATGGAGATTATTTTGACCGGGTACCCCTATCTTTTTAAATTCCAAAACCCCATATCCCCGGGTTTCCCATTAAAACCAGGAAAATTGTAAAAATATAGTAAATTTTTTTCTTTTTGTTTTTTTCCCATATTTCTCTAATTTCATTTTATCATTTTTTTGTTTTTAGGGGAATTTTAAACTTTATATTTCTTTTTTTAAAAAAGATTTTTAGAGATTTTCCTTTGGATTTTTTTTCCCCAATATAAATGGGGGTATTCAAAAAATAATATTTTAAAAAAAGTTTTTTTAAAAAACCATTTGATTTGGGAAATTAAACGTTTTTTTCTAAAAGAAAAATTTTTGAGAAAAGTAAAGGAGAAAACTGTGAAAGATTCTTTTCAGCATCCTAAATATAACAATAAATGAGAATGTACTCGAAAGAAAGAACTTTGAATGATGAGAAACTTTTTTTGCAGTATTTTTGTTGATTTTCAAGATAAAACTCTTAAAAATTCAAAATAAAAAAATATTTAAATAAAAATTTCCGAGTTCTTGATATCACCATTATTGCTAATAAAATCTAGTTATGGGGATAGTTCTATTAAATAAAACGACTAATTTTTTTTTGCCTTTTTTAGAAGTTTTTTTAAAGATACATAAAAGGGTTTATTTTTAAATTAATTTCATTCTCAATATTCTTCTAGAATCAAAACTGCATTTTTTGATTTATTTTTCCTTTTTTGTCCACTGTTTACCAGTAATTGTGACTTTAATTCCCAAATTTTACTTGGGGGTTTCAAAAAAATGTTTGAGATATAAAAAAAAATACGTTTGGGGGAAAAAAATTAAAATATTTCAATTCCTTTTATCATTTAAAAAACCTTTTTAAATATTTATTTACTTACCCCCGGCAAAAATTTTAGAATATAACCCCCATTTTGGTTTTTTAAAAGGGATCATCATATTTTCACTTTTTCAAAAAGAACTTTTTGCCTCAGCAATCGAAACTGTTACGATGTAAAAATTTATTTACCGGCCTTTAAAACTTCCCTTTTTTTTAATGGCCTATATTTTTCGCAAAATAGAAATAAATGGGAAAATTTAATGTTCTTTTCCTTTTTTAAAAAACTTAAACCCAAGTAAGATAAAAAAGGCAATACTGAATTAATATAGAATTCCGGTAAAGGATAAAGTTTATTTTATTTACTCAGTTCAACTATACAACTTATTTCGTTCACAGTTGCACATCATACTTGGAACTACGACAGTTCCTTTTTTTATTATAAATCATTTTTTAACTTTAGAAACTAGGATATCACATATACGGCTGCTTTAGTTTGAATTTCATAAAATCATGCTGAAAATATAGTACCATGAAAATAGGTTCAGAATTATTTCATAAAAAATATTTACAATCAAATAATGCACATATAATCGAATAATGGAATCTTTTACACAGGGAACAATATCAAAAACCAATTGCTTTTCTTTCAATCTTATGATATTTTATAATTATAATTATCTAAATGTAATATAATCGATTTGAAAAATGTCTTTCTGAAAATAATTCTTTGTGAATAGTACGTTATTTAGTGATTTATACAGAAATGGTCAATTTATAACTCATTTAATGTAATTCATGTACCTTAAATCTATTACAATTTTACTTAAATTTTATTTATTACACACAATTTCATTTTGAAGAGGGATGAATATTTAATAAATATTAGCCTGTAATTGTTTTTTAGTATTCGTATGTACTGAGGTTTGTTTCAAGACATTTTGAATTATTTTCTTAATCTGCTGTACTTACACTACCGCATAATTTTTTTTAATCAATGTGTTGGTAATTGTATGGTCTTTGAGTGTTAAAAATATTTATATTTATACTTTTCGTAATTCATGTCATATATTTAGTCAAAAATTTATCAATGTTTAATTATTGCAACGGAACTTAAAGTATGGTTATAACGTTTAACTATTAAATGCAATTTATAAATTACTAACTTTTACCTGCGGTTTCACTCGCGTTGATATTTTTAAATAACTGTCAAAGTCATAATCATCATCATTAGAAAGTAAATAAAATAATGTAATTTTTTTTATTTCTTGACTGGAACCATCGAAACTTAAAAATTCTAAACTTGAGCTTAGTTTAAAAAACTGAAAACATACTTTCATATACGAATAATAATTAACAACAGAAATTCAATAAGTTAAACTATTAATATTTTAAAAAGTTAAAAGTATTTACGTTTAATATATAATTCTTCTTTAAAAGAGCTCAAAACAGAATTTTATTCTAAGATACTACTCTATACCATATTACATGTTTTTCAGTCAGATGCAATTATGTGAGATCGGGCTTTAGACACATGCGAACATGTTACGTATTGTTGACCATGGGAAAGGCATGGCTTTTCAAAATGCATCTCTGATACCTGCAATGTTTGCCCTTGCGCTTTGTTAATAGTAACAGTAAAACTGAGTTTGATTGGAAAATGATCTCGCACATAATCTTGAGGATTTAATACAGGTTCTGATTTCATCTGTCGGTGAACCCCTCTGGATTACTGGGAGAGTTTGTTCGAAATCACCAGCCAATAAAACTATCATTCCACCCATAATATCTGTACTATCCCGTAAATCCTGAAGAGTCCAATTTAATGATTTTATAGCTTTCATCCCACACTAAAAGCTTGATTGTCGAAACATCCTTCTCTTTGAGAGCTATTTTCGTTAAAGTTGCAGATGGGTGAATCTTCAGATTCAAAGGTGATTTTGAAACAGAATGTGCAGTGTGACTGCCGGTCAGTAGTGTTTTGTTTTTCGGGAAGCCCCATAAATGTATTTCGTTTTTTTTGACTGACATTAGAAACATTTTTAGAAGGTTTCAAATTTTCTACTCCCCCCTTTTCAATAAATTTTATTCGCCCCTTATACATTAATAAATTACTGAATGCAATAAGAATGCATTTTGACGCTAAAGCTACAAAAAATCTTAATTATAAACCGTACAAATTAATAACATAAGTATTAAATTTTGTATATGTTATTTTTAAGAAAAAAAAAAATTAAGTAATAGGATAATTATAATGTTATTTTTCCTTTAAATTTTTTAAATTGGAACATATTGAAAATGGGTCGCTTAGAAGACAAAATATGATACCTAAAATATAAAAAAAAAAAGAATTCAGAGGGTAAATTTTTAAAAAAAATTTTGCTCTGAAGACAAGCCCATGGAAGCGCTAATACTTATTAAACTTGTTCACCCAGTATTAATAAGATAAGTATTAAATTTTATATATTTTACTTTTTATATTTTTTTATTATGAACTTGAAACAGATTAGAAATAATATTTAATTAAAGATTTATTTGCTTCAAGATCCTTTTTAAAGACAAATATCATTATAAAAAATACCCTAATCTATGTTGCTTTTTATCATATCCATTACATCTGGCATTCTCGCGAACGTTCATGTATCAGGCCCCCCAACAGACGTCTGCAAAAAACATGTAAAAATGTTGACCCCGTACAATTCTAGTCAATCTTCAACGATTAGCTACCGAATCTTTTTGAATGTAATTTATAATTCACGCGTTAATTGTAATTCATATTAAGTTTTTAGGCGTAGATTAAAAAAAAAATTAAAGATATATTTTAAACCCCGGGGATCATTCGACGATAAAAAAGCATCAACAAGTACCAAAATGAGGGAAAGGGATAGCGTTGAATGGGTTAGGGGATCCATTTCAAAATATTGGGGGCCCTCACCCGCCGAAAAGAGATCTTCATAGATTTCACACCCAAAGACAAAATTTAAAAGGGCTTTTTGAATAAATCACTCTTTGAATTTAGATTGAGGTGGATGCTGAATTTTCTGACTGAAAAAAGTTTCGTATATATTACCATTTTAACAGCATACCTTTTGGGAACCGGATTTTCTGCGATGGGTACTTTTAAGACAAAAAATAGATCTGAGCCAAATATCAAAAAATAACCTTTAGTGTCAATTTCTAATTTTTTTGCCTTCCTTTTTAAAAAACTTTTTTCTGCAAGACAAGCCATTGAAGTCACCGATAATTATTAAACTTCTTCTTTTACTGGTGAAGTACCCATTCTTTTATAACACGAGTTTATTTTTTAAAAAAAAATAATATATTTTCTTGATATGATAGCTTAATTGTAAGGAGAGTAAAAAACCTGCATACAATGTATAAAAACGTAAAATGATTTATTGAAATAAATACTCATATTATAAACGGTTTTGAATGAACTGTAATTTAAGCCTGGCAGAATTAGATTTTGAATAAATGTTAACAAAAAAAAAGAATATAAAACCAATGAATAAATTGGTTATTTTTTTTTTTTTTAAAGGAAAACCCGGGGTCAGGTGTGGACTCGATACCAACGTTAATGGTCGGGGAGGGAAACACCCCAATTTTTTTTTTTAATTATTTTAATATTTTCAAGATAAAAATCACAAATTTTAGTGAATAATTTAACTAAGAGAAAATATACTTACCTATTTCGGATTTTTCTATTTGTCTTTCATAATTTAAGAAAATATCCAAAAAAACCAATTTGTTCCAAATGTTTGACCTTTAAAGGAAAAATACAGAAATTTTGCTAAAATTAAGAAGATTTGGAAACCCCATTTTTTTCATTATTGAATTTTAATGTCCCTTTTTATGATCGAAAACTTCCCTTTTTGGATTTTTTTTCTTTTGCTTTTTTTAAGGGGAAGTATTTTTAACTTAGGGTTTATTTTTCTTATAAGGTTCTTAATTTGCTATTGAAAATTTTCCTTTCGTTTCATGTTTATTGCTTTTCAAATTTACTTTCGCTAACATGATTAATACGCATTATTTCAGCAAATGTTTCCTTGTTTGATCAGCTTCAATTTTCTTAGGGGATCACAGATGCCCAATTTTTTTATATTCTGCTCATTTACATTTATAAACCATAATCAGTCGTACAAAACATCACAATTAAAACAACTAAGTTATTCATAGGGAAAAATGCAGCATGTTCAAGAAAATATTTTTTGAAAAATAGTGGTCGTGCCGGAACTTGGTCTAAAACAAGTACTTAAGATTCTAAAAAACGTTTGCCACTTCCAAAAAGGAGATATGTTATCAATTCATTTTAGCTCCCATTAAGACTGTCATATTAGAGGATTTTCTGTAAAGGGTCATTGGTAACAAATAAACAGTTTTCCAGAATTAACGATTTTTGTATTATATGTTTCAGTATACTCTTAAATTAAATCTGGGTCAATTAATCCTTCAAAGTGTTCAATATGCTTATACATGTATCATAAAATCCTTTCACATTGTGAAAAAAAAACGCAACAGAATTATATAATTTACAACTTCCCTAAAAAAAGGGGATGCACATAACCATACCAGTAAGTTTGAAAGCCAGCAAAATTAATATTTTAGATTAAAAGAAACGTAATAAAAAAATCTCTCATCGTAGAATTACAGTAAAGCAAACAAAATATTTTTTTATTTAGTTATAGGATCAAAGATAGCTAATGAGCGTTCAAAGTAGAATCTTTTATTTTTGATGACCTTTTTTCACCAGATGATATATATAAATCATATCAATGTAAATCTGTATTTTTTTATTATATCAGAAAGTATTTTTTTTTTCATTCCAGTTAATTAATTTTTTTAACCTTTTATTTTCGATATGCTCGCGCCCCCCCTGAAGGGTTATCGTGCCCCCCCGGGGGGGCACCCCACAGTTTGAGAAACACTGGTTTAGCAAGATCATTTTCCCGGTTCTTTCAGGGGCGTCGATAAAAAAGAGTACACCACTGCCGAATTCCATTTTACGTAAAACTTGATGGAAAACATGACTTTGTTCTGGAGTTAATTCTGGGATTAACTCGGTTACTTGATGTTGCAATGCTATAAAATCGTAGCCTAATTCTCGAGAGTAGTAAGGGCAGGTTCTGGGGAGAACAAAAGAAGGGGGCGTGTCATCTGTCAATCAAACTCCCCCCTTCCCCCACTCAGCATTTTAGATAAGGATTGAGATCCCCCCAGAGCAATCGTCCAATAGGAGGGATTTCTCCCCCCCCCCTTTTCCCTCTCAACTTATAAGATAAAGAGGAAGAAAAAATCCCCCTTTCCCTCTCCCCCTCATCGCCCCACGTGCAACTAGAGAAAACTTTTGGAGGAGTTGAGGGGTATACAGCTTCTTGCCGTTGTCTGATTGGATGTTGATATAACGTAGATGCCCTCTCCTTCTCATCGTGTAAACTGCACGTGGAAAGTAAGATGCACGTGGAAGTCTTTCATCCGTGTCCAATCTTGTCAGAACGTGGAATGACTTGAGTGGGAGTCAGAACGGAGTTACACTTCAGATATCAGCCCTCGCATCGTAAAATATTTTCAATGGGAAGTTTTGTTTTTTAAAAAATATTATCGATTGGTCAATAGTTTTCAACAATTAACCTTTTAAATTGTTATTACTTCAAAATTAAATAAAAAAGGCTTTGTTTAAGTCAACTAAATAAATTTACAGTTGTTTTTTTTATCCAAAACAAGAATTAGCCTTTAAATACGAAAGTGAAACATATTTTTTTACAAATAAAGAGCAAATATAAAATTATAAATAATTTCTTTTAACCCAATTCTAAGAAAAAATATTTAGAATTATGAAAAGTTAAGTTATTATAATCGATGAAAACAAAGCAGAATTTTATTTGAAATTTAAAACCTATATTATTCTAAAATATACAATTTTCTTATTTCATTTAAAAACTACAGAAAATCACCTCTCATATTTCGATCAAATACTTTACTAATTTATGCCCAAAATATGTTTATTCTTAATGGTTTAATATAAAACACAGATTATTTCATATTTTTATTATAAAATAGTCCTTTCCCACTTTACATTAATTTTAATGTAGTTGTGAGTTGTCTTTTCTTTTTTTTTTTTAAAGGTTTTTTAAAAATTCGTTTCATATGCGGAGGGAATTGTATAAAAATTCATTCTGCTCCCTCAAGTGAACGTGTTGAAAAAAAAATCGGGAATGAATCAATTATAACGAATTTAGAATTCTTAACAACCAGCACAGGGAAACATCACGACTCCTAGAAGATAGGAAACTGGAAAGAAGTGACTGTGAATTGATTTCTTAAGAAAACCACTTGACTAAATAGAAAATTGATCAATCAAAAGTTCATAAGAGATATAAATGAATTTATCTTAATGAGAAAAGTTTAAATAAAATAACACATTTTCTTAAAGAAAGTCTAGAAAAAAGCTTTACACATATATACTTCCAATATGCTAATGCTTTGTTGAAATTTCTTCAATTTTTTTAAAAAAGAAATATCATGGTTTTTCTTTTTTTATTAAATAAGAAAATATTTATTAATATATTGTTTCATTTAGAAAAGCACTTTTATTTCCTATATTATATTTATGTAAAATAATTCGGTATTTATTTCTAAATAAGATGAAAATAATACAATGAAGAAAACTGAGTGACTTTTATGTTGTACGGATAGCGTCTAAAAGAAAAAAAAATTAAACCAAATTTACTACAATTACAGCTGTAATTATAGTTTACATATTTTGAATATCGATGCAAAAAAGTACAAATAGAATTCGCATACACTCAATGAACAGTAGTTAAGATTTATGAGTTCTTCAATCCATAGTTTTCTTTAAAAGGTTAATAAGCATTTTGAAAAAAATGTATAAATATCAAAAACTCAGAATATATTTTTTTTAAAAAAGAAAAATATTTTATTAATATAAAAAAATTTGAATATTCCATCAACAATGAAATTTTACAATGTGAAAATGCTAAGTAAGGAATGTTTAAAAAACTCCTCTTGCAAAACAACTTAACCTTTTAAACAACGCCGGAATGAGATTTATACAAAAATCATACTCCTTTTTTCTAAAAAAATAGTAGCATAAGATTTGCTTCTAGATCACAACGAATAAAAACATAGTTCACTGCATTCGGATAATTTCAGGACGTAAAACAAGAAAAGCAGAGGGGAAAAAAAACGTTTTCTTTTTTAAAAAAATCATTATTATTAAGAAATTGTTTTAATTGTAGAACATCATACAAATGTGAATCTAATATCGAATACATACCACATTCCCTCATATGTAATATCAAGAAAATGATGTATGGTTGAATTTTATTTTGTTAATAGGACTGCAAAAATGAGAGAAATTTACATTAGTTAATATACATATAGCTGAAACAATCCTATATATGTTTAAAATTTGTAAGGTATAAAAATTGATTTTTTTTTTGTCGTGTAAATGTACGCTATTTTATACTTAATGTATTAAAACGAAATATGATAGTTCTTTTATAACAATCAAAAAAATTTAAAGGAATTCCTTTTCTGTTTAATAATTTTTGTTGAATCACATTAAAATTTTAAACATTTTTTTAAAATTTTTATGAGCAAGGAAATAATAATTAAGATACACCTGTTTAAAAATTTAATATTTCTAACTTTATAAGAAATTAAAATCCTTTTCACGTTTTGAAGGAAGTCAAAACTTGAAAACGTCAGTGTAAAAAGAAATTCCGAGTAATGATTTACACAAATAATCAGCTTTATTTTTGCAAAACTTAGCAAGATTTTAAGAATTTGAAAACTTCTTATTTGATCAATTACTTATTCTCCAAAAAGTCTATACCTTTTGAAAATCAAATTCAAAATATTAAACCCTTTGAAGTATTAAATGGTTGCATTATTGTTATGTTTATTTTAATGTCAAAATGTTGTTCTGATGTTAATAATTGTTGAATAAACTACAGTTTATTCCTATATTATAGAATGAATTATAATAATTAAATACTGTCCTGCTTTCTATGCATCATGAAAAATTATTAAACCTTTCTTACACTTAATAGTTAAAAGTTAAATATATATAATATCGAAATATAAAAAAAGTTTTATTATGTAAATCAATTAAAAATCTCAATTTTTTTTCCAATTAATTGCGCTTTGAAATTTCGTAACATGTGTTCTTGCGCCAGCATACTTTACAGTTATAATTTATATACGATCAGCTTAAGTTTTATCAACTGATATGCTTGTCGATATTCTTTTGACCTGTACATAATGCCTCTTGAGAACTGACACATGTAATATTTAGTTGTTACAGAATTTCACACAATGAAACTTTAATAAAAATCTTATTCGTCCCACAGCTTGTCTTAAGTTTTGTTTGTTTTTGACTTGCCCGGTTCTGGGGTTGCATCTCAATCAGTTAAGTAGTACAACTTCTTACATGTATCTTGTCTTTCTGCATATCGCATAGTCATTTCTAGTGATTAATAAAAGATTATTGTTACTATTACTTGGTTGCAATCATTTCGAGTATTGTTACAATTTTACCCGTAAGAATATAATATCAAATAGCATACCATATTTTGATTCTCTCGCATGTAATATCAAAGAATTGATGTATCATTGAATTTAATTTTGAGGTTAGAGTGCAAAAATGAGAGAATTTTACATAAGTTAGTATATATCTGACTGAAGCAATCCTATATATCTCTAAATTTTTAAAATGTAAAAATTAAATTAATCTTTTTAATATTGTCGTGTAAAAAAATTTTTGTACGTATCTCTATACTAATAAAATTAAAACGAAATATGATAGTTTTTGTCCCAATCAGAAAATCTTATGAATTCCTTTTCTGTTTAATAATTTTTGTTGAGACTGAAAAAGATTCTACATTTTTTTTAAAAATTTCATTAACAAGGAAAAAAAATAACTTAAAAGAAAATTTAAATTGTCTGATTAAATTTTTTATACGTAAGAAAAAAAATAAGACCATTTTTATTACTTGAAAGAATTCAAACCTGGCAAACGTTAATTTAAAATAAGGTTCGAGTAATGAAAAGCACAATAAATCCATTTTATTTTGCAAAATTTAGCTGGTTTTTAAGCACATTAAAACTACTTAGATCACTTACATATTCTCTAAGGAATCTATATCTTTTGAAAATCAAATTAAAAATGTTAAAAAATTTGGACTATTAAATGTTTGCATTATTTCTATGTTTATTTTAATCTAATATTTGCTCTGATGTTGAAAATTATAATATAAGTTATAGTTTGTTCGAATAAAATAGAATTAATTATAATCATTGAATATTATCCTGTTTTCTTTATTCACCATGAAAAACATTTCTTAACACTTAACAGTTAAAAATTCAATACGATTCCCCCACGAAGGGTTATCACACCGCTGTACGGGATTTTGAGATTCGCTGCGCGCGTTTACATATTTTACAGTAATAATTTATATAAGGTCAGATTAAGTTATATCAACTGATACGCTAGCAGATAGAGTTTTCTAACCTGTACACAATATCACCTCAGATCTCTAAGACTCGGTTATATGTAAAAGTTAATAGTTACAGAATTTCACATAATGAATATTTAATAAAATCTTATTCGTCCCTCGACTCATATAATAAGAGCTAAAAAAATGCTCTCTATTTCGATGTCAGAAGAAATGTTGTTTCAAAACTTTTTTTTATTTTGTGATAGTAAATTAAAGTACTGAGCAAGGCTTAAAAACAAATTATACACGTAAAATTACTTTGTGATAAAGAAGATATTAATTATACCTTTTTAAGGAATTTAATAAATTTAAAAAAATATTTTAAATTTTTTTCTCATCAAGCGTTTATTTCTAAAATTGTTTTAAGTGTTGATTTATACATAGTTTCTTTAAACTACTAAATATACTTTAATTTTCACAAATTAGTTTTTCTTATAGTTTTTGGATGGCGTGTTTTGGAACACATTTCATTATTTTCTATAACATACCTATTGTTCGGTGACGCAATTCAAAAAAGTCTTTTTTAACACTCAATTATATACAAAGTACGTTATGAATTTTGAAAGAATAAGGATTAATTATAATTAAATATACTTATTCACACATGTATTACATGTATTCTTTTCTTCTTCATCTTTGTTAATGTTCAGTTGAAAGTTTTTCGATTTTGAATGTAAGAAACGTCTTTGCAGTTTGTTGAGATTTGATTGAAACAATTATATCTGTTGTTTTAAAAATTCAATTCCTGAATAAACGAATCTATATAATTAGAAATCGAAATTGCTGAAGCGTAAGTATACTGAATAATATGTTGTTTTAGCCAAATTTATAATTCTGTATACTAAATTTGTAATTAAAAAAAAGCCTTGTATAATTTTTAATGCATACTTTTATGTAATTAATGGCATAATTAATGTATGGCATACTTATGTAATTAATGGCATAATAAAAATGTAAATATTTCTTATATATTCTTTTAGTTCCTATTTTTCCCTCACGTACAAAAAAAAGTAATTTACAGTATATTCTTTATGTTTATTGTTATAATATATTATTTACATTATATTCTTTTGGACTGTCTTAGTTGAAGACTTTCTACATTTTTCAAAGTACTTTTTTTAAATTAGAAAATAAATGTAAAAAGTCTCTTTGAAGTAAATCTTGTCGATGCAGGACATTTTCATCAATATAAAAATTAAAAACTTTATTATGATTTGTGATAGTGTATAGATTAGATTTTTTATTGCTTGACAAATTTGTTTTTGGGTAGGTGATAAGTATTTTATAATACATGTTAGTTTTTATAAAAATGTATTTTTTGAACGTAAAACTTCTAAAACGGATCTATTTAATCATTCAAACCTTTAAAAAAGTTTTCTAATTGGAATAAAGATCATATTTGTGTGTTTCAAGTTTGTTAATTTTCATTATTCTGCACTTCTTAAAATTTGGATGATGGTTACATAAATAAATTGTCAGTTGTTTTGGTCATTAAAATAATTGTGATTAATAAAACTGAAACTTATTCTTATTTTAAAATGCAACTTTGAAATAAGCATTAACTTATGAGTTTTTCACTGTGCGTTTTACCACGATATGAATATTACCAATTTTAAGCAAGAAGTTTACTTTTTAATACTCATCACGCAGTTCTTTACTTGAATTATTTGATTATTTCTTGAGATACATTTTTTTATAATTCAAAATCTAGAACTTTCTCTCAGACAATCTCTGGCATATTCTTCAAGGTGTCGCTGACTCTCGCCCACTGAAGTATGAGGGTTCTCCAATGGATGAGAAACTTTCTTAAAAATGCACGCTTCATTATGATCTAATCACTACCTAAATTCATACAATGCTATGGAAGCACGTCAACTTAAATAGTAATCTAAATAGTAATCTATTTACGTCTTATACTTTTCGACAGACGATCCTCAAAAATAATACTAGTCCTTGGACAGGACATTATATTTTTTTCAAATTGCACTATAGCGATTCCAATATTAGCATCTGTAATTACTTAGAGTCTGTATGATAACAATCATCATCCCCAGCTTCCCTTTTAACTTTACTATAAATAATAAACTTCAGTAACATAAATCGCTGTTCCTTACAAAGATAACAAATCAAAAACGTCATATAATGTCATCAAAAGTATACTCCCTCGTCAAAAAATAGCAAATAGAACCCATTATAAAAGTTCGATTGTATTTTTCTTTGTAGTGTCTTTCTGACTACTATATTTTTTCTATTAAATTTTTTTTTTTGAAAATTATTGCCGTAATGTAACATTTCTGTATAAGGAAAAGAAATATGTTGAAAGAGAATGATCCAAGAAAAGTAGGAAGTATTATTATAGAAAGCGCAGGACAGTATTTAATTATTATAATTCATTCTATGTTATAGGAATAAACTGTAGTTTATTCAACAATTATTAACATCAGAGCAACATTTTGACACTAAAATAAATATAAACATAATGCAACCATTTAATACTTTAGGTGGTTTAATATTTTGAATTTGATTATCAAAAGGTATAGACTTTTTGGAGAAAAGTAATTGATCAAATAACAAGTTTTCAAATTCTTAAAATCTTGCTAAGTTTTGCAAAAATAAAATTGATTATTTGTGTAAATCATTACTCGAATTTCTTTTTACACTGACGTTTTCAAGTTTTGACTTCCTTCAAAACGTGAAAAGGATTTTAATTTCTTATACAGTTAGAAATATTAAATTTTTAAGCAGGTGCATCTTAATTTTTTTTCCCTGCTCATAAAATTTTTAAAAAAATGTCTCGAGACTTTTAATGACTCAACAAAAATTATTAAACAGAAAAGGAATTCGTAAAAATGTTCTGATTGGTATAAAAAACTATCATATATCGTTTTAATGCATTAACTATAAAAACACGTACACTTACAATAAAAATGAAAAAAAAATTATTTTTATACCTTACAAGTTTTAAACATATATAGGATTGTTTCATCTATATTTTTATTAACTAATGTACATTTCTCTCATTTTTGCAGTCCTATTTACAAAATAAAATTCAACCATGCATCATTTTCTTGATATTACATATGAGGGAATGTGGTGTGTATTCGATATTACATTCACATGTGTTTGATGTTCTACAATTAAAACAATTTCTTAATAATAATGATTTTTTTAAAAGAAAAACGTTTTTTTTTTCCTCTACTTTTCTTGTTTTACGTCCTAAAATTATCCAAATGCAGTGAAACATGTTTTTTTTATTCATTGTGATCTAAAAGCAAATCTTATGCTACTATTTTTTTAGAAAAAGGAATATGATTTTTGTATAAATCTCATTCTGGTGTTGATTAAAACGCTAAGTTGTTTTGCAAGAGGAATTTTTTAAACATTCCTTTCTTAGAATTTTCACATTGTAAAATTTCATTGTTGATGAGATATTCAACTTTTTATCGTAATAAAATATTTTTTTTAAAATATATTCTGAGTTTTTGAAATTTAAACATTTTTTTTCAAATTGCTTATAACCTTTTGAAGAAAACTATGGATTAAAGAACTCATAAATCTTAACTTCTGTGCATTGAGTGTATGCGAATTCTATTTGTACTTTTTTACATCGATATTCAAAATATGTAAACTATAATTACAGCTGTAATTGTAGTTAAATTTGTTTAATTTTTTTTTGACAACATAATGTGTACAAAATAAAAGTCTCAGTTTTCTTTATTGAATTTTTTTTTCATCTTATTTAGATATAAATACCTAATTATTTTACACAAGTATAATATAGGAAATAAAAGTGCTTTTCTAAATGAAAAAATTTTTTAATAAATATTTTCTTATTTAATAAAAAAAGAAAACCATGGAATATTTTTTTAAAACAACTGAAGAAATTTCAACAAAGCATTAGCTTATTGAAAGTATACATATGTCTAGCTTTTTTCTAGACTTTCTTTTAAAAAATGTGTTATTTTATTTGACGCTGACGCTGACGCTAACGTCTCTGGGAAACGGAACGCGAAGCGTTCCTCCATCCCAACCTTTCACATTAAGATAAATTTATTTATATCTCTTATGAACTTTTGATTCATCAATTTTCTATTTAGTCAAGTAGTTTTCTTAAGAAATTAATTCGTAGTCACTTCTTTCCAGTTTCCTATCTTCTAGGAGTCATCATGTTTCCCTGTTCTGGTTGTTAAGAATTCTAAATTCGTTATAATTAGTTCTTTCCCGATTTTTTTTTCAACACGTTCACTTGAGGAAGCAGAATGAATTTTTATTATACAATTCACCAACTCCCGCATATGAACGTAATTTTTTTAAAAAAAATCGCTTTAAAAAAAAGAAAAAGAAAAACAACTCACAACTACATTAAGAGAAAATTAATGTAAAGTGGGAAATGATTTATTTTTATAATAATAAAGAAATATGAAATAATCTGTGTTTTATATTAAACCATCTGTGAATAAACATATTTTGGAACATAAATTCAGTAAAGTATTTGATCGAAATATGAGAGGTGATTTTTCTGTAGCAATTATTAAATGAAATAAGAAAATTAGTATATTTAGAATAATATGAGGTTTTAAATTTCAAATAAGATTCTGCTTTGTGCATCGATTATAAATAACCTGAACTTTCTCATAATTCTAAATATTTGTTTTCTCTAGAATTGTTAAAAAAGTAAATTATTTATAATTTTATATTTGCCTCTTGTATTTGTAAAAATGTAATTCACTTTCGTATTTAAAAGGCTCTAATTCATTGCTTTGGATAAAAAAACATGTGTAACTTAATTAAGTCGACTTAAACAAAGCCTTTTTTATTTAATTTTGAGGTAATAACAATTTAAACGGTGAATTGTTGAAAACTATTGACCAATCGATAATATTTTTTTAAAAACATAGACTTCCCATTGAAAACATTTTACGAAGCGCGGGCTTATATCTGAAGTGTAACTTCGTTCTGACTCTCACTCAAGTTATTCTCTGTTCTGACAATATTGGACAGGTATGTAAGACTTCCATATGTAACTTTCCACGTGCATCTTACACGATGAGGAGGGACTGATTGATTGATTGAATATTAACGTCACATTGTTCAGCTACACTAGGGCTTTTGGCGATGGACCACGTAATTTTGAACCATGGTCAAATGACGTGGACGACACCTGAGCTGCTAACTACTACACCACACCAACGGGAGGACGTTTCAGCTCTCGTCAGATTTAACGTGTATCGCTGCCCTACACGTCTTGTCTTTAGTGGTACAGGGCTCGTACTCATGACATGCCTGCCATGATCCGATATCTATACCACTCGGCTACCGCGGCAAAGAGAAGGAGGGGACATCTACGTCATATCGACATCCAATCAGAGATCAGCAATAAGCTGTATAGTCAACGGAGTCAAATTATTAATCATCATCGGCCCAAAAAGCTGTATGCTCCTCATCTCCTCCATAAGAACTCTGTAGTTTCACTTGGTGCGATGGGGGGAGAGGGGAAGGGAGATAGGCCCTTCCTCCTTATCTAACAGGTTAGGAGAGGAAACCCTTCTATTGGACGAAGGCTCTGGGGGAGGGATCTCCCTCTTTATCAAACAGGCTGAGTTTGGGAAGGGGAGTTTGATTGACAGGGGACACGCCCCATTCTATTGTTCTCCCCCAGAACCTGCTCTTACTACTCTGGAACAATTTCATTATTGAAGTCATTTCCGTCGACTCGTCCCTGATTAATCATTCCAAAATCATGTAGCTTCTTCCCGGCCTTTTTAAAAACATTATTCTCAATTATCATTAGCGTTTGGCCAAGTAATCTTTCAAAGTGCTCTCAGTGCTTTTCCAAAAATCATAAAAATATTTCACAAGGAAAAAAGCGCAGCAGAAATAGTTTATTTGCAACTTCCCTAAATGAAAAAAACAAAAACATAAGAGCAGGGATGTAACTAACCGTACAAGTAAGTTCGAAGGTCAAACCGCAACAAATCCATTCTGCTGCCTACAGCTATGTACAGTATTTGAATAATATAACAGTGATGAAGTTTTTATCTCCCTAATTTTTTTGATTATGGGTCTGGGTTTTGTTTTTTCTCTGAAAGAGAAATATTTTAAATTTGAAAAGAAAACCTAATAAAAATTTCTCATCATGAGATTACAGCAAATCAAATAAAATGGTTTTTATTTGGTTATAGTATCAAAGACAGCTAATGAGGTTTTGAAGTAGAAGCTTTTATTTTTATGACGTAATATCGCAGATGATATATATAAATTATATCAGTGTAAATGTGTATTTTTTATTATGTCAGAAAGTATTTTGTTTTACTTCATTCCAGTAAATAAATTTTTTTAATCTTTTATTTTCGATATGCTTGCACCCCTCTCGTAGGTTTATCGCGCCAGGGGCGCCCCACAGTTTGAGAAACACTGCCCTAATTTTATTTTGCGATTGGCATTGTATGGCTTCCTCCATAATAATATCTAGTATGTCTTCATAGTAGTACCTCCTATATCTAGGTTCAGTGTAAGGAAATATTTTGTGCAAAATATGGCCTTTTATTGGAATTAGTTTAAAAAAACTCAAAGTATTAAATATTGGATAAATCAAAACTTTTTATGGAACTGTCATTTACTTTTACCATAGAGCTTTCAATATCAATTTGCTAAAACTTTATGTCGTTTCTCTCTTTAAAAAGTGAAGGGGGGAATTTGAATTAAAATTTCTGGGATTGTTGGAATAGAGAATTTCTTAGCAAACTTGGCGATATTTCTCAAAATCTGGGTTTGAAATTTAATAAGGGTAACGCAATAAACGTTTGACGTTTAATAAAACAATATTTATAAAATTGCTTTTTGTAAAGATCTTTAATTACTCTATGTTTCAGTTATTTGTTACAAATGTGAAAAACTTTTATTAAAATGTCCGCTATTGACAAAATGCATAATCTTGCGCTAACTTGGTGGGTAGCAAGCAAAGCCTCACGGTTTTACGCTCGTAGTTCCCGTTGCAATAAGGGGATAAAATTTACCCTATGTTACTCACTGATAATGTAGCTTTCCATTAGTGAAAAAAATTTTAAAATCAGTATAGCTCATTGTTTCTCAAACTTTCAATACTTGCGACCCAATTTTCAATCATAATTTTCATCGCGCCCCCTTACAATTACAGTGTATTGAATGCAATAATAAAATATTTTGACGTTAAAGTTACAATATGAACTTATTTATTAATAAACCATACAAATTATCAAGATAAGTTTAAAATTTTGTATATGTTGCTTTTAATCAATAGATATTTTAAGTAAGCTACTTTTGAGCAATAGGTTAAGTATTATATATATGTTACTTTTCCTTTAAGATTTTTAAATTGGAACTAATTATAATCTTTAATTAAATTAAATATTTATTTCTTCAATCATGCATTTCTAAAGTCTAATCCCATATTTGTAACATTCTACCTTTGTGAAAACGGATTTTTTGCCGTGGCTGCTTTAAAGACAAAATATAGATAGCTGAATATAGAGAAAAAAAAAGTGTCAATATCTAATATTAAACCTTCTTTTAAAACCTTTTGCTGTGAAAAACATGTCCATTGGAGTCAATAGTAATCATTAAACTTGTTCTTGATTTATTATTGATAAATTAATTATTAAATGTATTTTGGAGTATTGATTCATTTATATTTATAATAAGTACTATTTTGTTTATGTCAGAATGTATATATTTTGTTTTGCTTTTTTTAAGTAAATTAGTTAATTTTTAAATATATATTTTTTATTTTTGACTTTTTGATATGCTCGCGTCCCCCTTGAAGGGCTAGCGCGCCCCCTTAGGGAGTGCGCCCCACTGTTTGAGAAGAACTGGTCTAGCTATTTAAGAGAATAGCCAGAACTAACACAAACACACAAAAATTTTGAAAATTAATTGTTTGATATAAGTACCGTATATACCGTAAACTCCGGCGTATAACGCGAACCATGCTTTAAAGTTGAATTTTTTTAACTTTTAGGTATATTCGTCGCGTATAACGCGCACCCCCTTTTTTACGAAAAATACTGAAATATTAGTATACATTGCTCTTATGTTTTTAAATAATTTATTCGAGGTATTATCCCAAACTTTTGAAAAAACAGCATACTTCTAGAATTACAACTCTTTTAGTTCATAAGGCAAGTAATTTCTTTTAAAATAAACAGTATTTCAATACATGCAGAAGTAAAAAATATATATATGTTATGCTCATCTCTTCTACTATTTTTAAAGCTATCGTTTTTATACCCGTCGCATAGCACGCACCCTTAAATTTTCTTCTTATTTTTTGTGTTAAAACTGAGCTTTTTTCGCCGGATTTTACGTTACTTTTAAATTCATTTAGTAAGAAACTGTTAATTTGAATTTACAAACAGACACTTCAATTTTATTTATTTCTATAGATGACGCGTGTTCAAAAGAAAGTGATTCGAAGCGTAGCATGTAAACGGTTTTCAATGCATTTTCGTGTAACAAACGTGGTAGTGAAGGTGAATGCACCACGCACGCTTGTGCGTAAGAAGATTCCGATAACTGCATTCATAAGGACGTGGTATTCAATTAAGTACGGCTGATGTGGATGCAAAAATGAATCAGCGAGCTGTAATAAAGTTTTTAACTCTGGGAGAGTGTGAGCCGATGGATTTCCATTGCAAAATGCTGGATGTGTGTACGGTGACACTTGTATGTCTACGATGACGAGGTGGGCGAGAATGTTTAGCGACGGTCGACAGGACGCAAGAGAAATGCCGCGGCCCGGTCTGGCACACACAGTTGTGGCAGAGAAGCTGATGATGGACATTGACACTGCAATCAAGGGAAATCAACGTCAAAACCTTCTTCACGTCGCAAATAAGTTCAACGTTTTTCCATCGGTACTGTTCACAGTATTATCACCATCGAAAAGTTGGTTGCCAGTGGGTATCCCGCATGTTGCGTGAACATCACAAGAAACAGCGAATGGTCCTGAGAGTTTACAGCATTTGTTCTGCTACTGGGATGACAGTGACGACTTTTTGTATCACTTACTGGTAGGGGATTAAAACTGGTGTCACCACTTCCAACCAGATGGGAAGTCCATCACCATGCAATGAAAATATCACGATAACAGACGGAAAGGTGATTTTGACAACATTTTTCGACATGCAGGTACTCTTATTACTGGAATATAAGGAGTCGGACGTCTCCATCAATGTCCAACAATACACCGAAAAAACTTGATAAGCTGCTTAAGGCTATCAAAAACAAGTGTCCAGATGTCTTCATTCTGCACGACAATGCAAGGCAGCATGTCGCCGAGGTGTATGTCGAGGCTATAGTCTGTAAAATGTGGGAAGTCCAGGAACATCCAGCTTGCATTTCAGATTTGTCACCTTGTGGCTATCACATATTTGGACCACTTAAGAAAAGCCTAATGAGTCAACGATTTTACTCCAACGATGACGTAAAGGCTGCAGTTCTGAACTGGTTCCATGATCAACCGATATTGTTTTTCTTGGACGGAATTCATAACCATCCTAAGCAATGAAATGCCTGCCTAAACGCCAAGGGTGATTACTTATATCAAACTTTGTATACATTTTACTCATTAAATGTGTTTGTTTCTATCTATATATCTGTCTCATTTCTGTCCCTACGCGTCTCTCTCAGGAATGTACAACTCGAAACACTTTCATTTGAGTATCCAATATAGTTTTGAGCTAATACTGCTGAAATTCAATTTACGTATAAAACTATGCTTGAATCAAATTATTATTATTATTTTCAGATATGTAAGGAAACGTTTCTGACGCTTTAAAGAGTATATTAAATTAACTAATAATTAAATAACTGTGCTACTGCTTTAATCTAAAATATCTTATTTTTTTAATCATTTTGGAAAATTTTATATACAAATTAAGATATTTGAGTATATTTTAGTTTTTTTTTATCAAGGAATAAATATGAGTATTTTATCTAGCAATACAACGTAGCAAGCAAACAAATGATTTTGCCTACTATTAGAATGTTGCATCATGACACGTAACTATACTTTTCATTGTAATATAAAATGGGACGATTAATTGAATATTTTACTTGAATAATTTTGTAGTGGATATAATTGTTGAATTTTACTTTAATTGACAAGAAAAAAAATCTTTTTTGACCAATATATTTATAAAGAGCTTAAAAATATTTTAATTTATGATTGTTATTTTTATTTCCTTTCCAACTTAAATAATTTTAAACTTGGAAAAGAGACTCCGACGACAAAAATATTACATGGGGAAACAATTAAATCTGAAATTTATTCGTTCTCGTGCAATTGCAAATTTGTTTAAATATGTCTCTTTCGATAAACATTGAAAGTAAACTCATAATTTAAATGCTTGAAATGTGATACTTCAACTATGCTATTTACAAATATTTCGTTTACTTCTCTTTGTTTGCTTGTAAAAAATGTAAATAAATATATATATTTGTTAAAAAATCATTTCTTTTTGTTAAATATTCAGATATTTGTTTTGAATTACTTTTCAACTATTTCGGGATTCAAAATTCAGCTGTATTTTACTGCTACTGTTATTTACGTCTGTACTGACAACGCGGTACAACTGTTTTTTAATAATTAAATCTCTTGAAGTGTGATATTGCAATTGTGCTTTTAACAAATTTGCATCTAATATTGTGTGTGTGTGTGTGTTTTTTTCCTGAAACACATCACTAAGTCCCGGACCTGACCTATAGATGACGCCACCATCTAAACTTCCTCATCGTTACCTTGTACTATTTTGTGGTGGTTTTCCATACTTGCGGAAAGTGTGCCAATTTTAAAAGTATTGCTAATTATATTTGAGTTTAAATATTTGGAGGGGTGCTTTATTTTATTTGCAGCGTAATCTTCTCCGGCGTCCATTTTTATTTTTATTTCGCTTATATAGCTAATATTTCACTTCGAAGAATGTCCGAGAACTTATTTTCATTGGATAGATAGATATGTGTAAACTAGGGATCTTCAACCTTTTACGCTTGAGGGCCAAATTAAAAAAAATTACTATGATCCACGGGCCACACAACTGTGAAAAAAAATGTTGCAGTCAGAAAATTTATAACAAACAAAGGAAGGTTTGCTTTACAAGACTACAACTGATTCTAAGGGAAGAGATATTTATATAAATATATAATATCGGTTTCAAAAAAGTTAAATGGAAGTCGAATTAAAATATTTTGCAAACCTGTATAAAATAACAGTCCTCCTTTTTTCAGAAAATTTCTGATATTGTACGCAGTCGGATTATTTATATTTAAAATAAAGTGAAATTTTTGAAAAATCCGTTTTTTTTTTTGTTTTTTTTTAGAAAATTTTAGATTAAATGCATATCAAACACATCAGTGAAATGTTTTAAAACTAAAAAATAACAGAGAAATAGGCTTTTTTTTTACAACAAAAAGTAGAAAATGCAATTTTTTTTAAAATTGCCTCAAATTCAATTGAGGAGCCACTAAATTGCCTTCAGCTGGCTGTTCGAGGACAGCGGGCCACGGGTTGAAGATCCTAGTGTAAGCGACCTGTGTTATTGGGCTTACTCAGTTATTTTGCAAGATTTTGTATGTTTCATTTAAAATGGTTTTTAAGATAATTTTTAATTATTCCTGTTTTGTCTCTCTCTAAATTTAATGTCCTGAATTTTAAACTGCAGATTTGCAGAATACCAAGAAATTCCTCACTCTGTTATAAACCTTTTAATTCCATTTTTAATAATGTATTTAAGTTTAAAATATCTCCCAACGTGTATGCAGCAACAAAAACAAAACATAAAAACAGAAGGGGAATGGGAAATACGCGACTGCATATATTAAAACTATTAATTAATTAATATATTACATGAATATTATGTTGAGAAATTTAAACATAAATATATGGTATTCTTCTTAATTGTCTTTATTTAAAATAGCTATAACACGTTGATCTGCTTTAAATCTTATTTCAAGATTTTTCTTCTAAGGTTTTTTTATAGAGCTCCGTGGAAATGACTTACAATCTTAAGGGTTCTGTGAGTTGACAAAGTTTGAACACCACTGTTCTACATACTATTCAAGGCTATTTGCCTGCAATATAGATATGAAGAGTGTGAGGTTAAATTAAATGTGAACTTTTTCCAAATTGTTTTAAATTTAATTCGAAGTTACGATGAAGTAATGTATTAAGATGTGACTGTCTTATGATCTGAATTAAGTTCAGATCATGAGACCGTAATGCTTGGCCAATCAACATTCCAAGTGATGATGGAATCTAAACTTGAGCCCGAGCTATAGCCTACGACCGTCGGTGCGGCTGAGATGCTAAAGCCACATTGGGCTATGATCTTTCTGATGCATCTGTGGTTATCACTACAAGCGAGGTAAATGTAAAATTAACAACTATATTTAGTCTAAATTACGTTGTAGTATGCTGAGGTAGCTAAGAGGAGGAATGTAAATTGATGTTATTAGGGTTGACTTTTGTTCGAAAGAATGATTCTGACGATAGACATTTCTTCACCACAGAAATCGGGAATTGGAATATGCACATGAAAAAGAGATATTGTTTTATCAGAAAAACAGCTACCACATTGAGTGTTGCAGGTGTGTGGACTTAAGCCTATCTAATACGTAGGGATAATGCCTGATCTCAATACATTTTTCTGTAGCTTGATAATAACCAGGTTATGCTTGCTGACAAAGTATCATAATTCAATCTTACAAGGCCTTACTAATATCGCATTCCATGTCACCATGTCAAATCCGTCATGTTGGTCACTCATTTGGCAGCATAATTTGTAATTGATCACACAACTTTCTGCAAAACTATATTTAATTTATCTCTTTCATTAGATACTTAGACAGGTATGAAGAGTTTTCTAAAAAAAAGCTGGGAATTCAGACAAAGGATTTTGAAGTTCTGTGATACTAGTGGTAATTGAACCAATATTTCATTTTTTGTTTAGTTTTGTTTCAAATAACAGGGCTCCATCTGGCAGTTATGAGGAGCATAATAAAAGCATTTACTGTTAAAACAGTGTATGACTCCCTGTTTCTTTTGAAACGAGCCAACAGTCACCAACTGAAATCTGTGAATTTGAAATTTATAAATTCTAGTACGTTATTAGTACACCTAACATCAACCACAAAAATAAAAAGGGATATTTAGTCTCAAAATTGAATGTATATCTTTGGCTTTAAGGGCTACCTCAATTTCTTCACGTCCGTCTTCTTGAATGCAAGATGTTCACCTGCGGTCGGCTTGGTTGGTGATATTTCTGCTATACTTTTAGCTGTTAGTATAAATATTTATTAAATTTGTTTTTAATGACTATATTGTTCTTGTGTTTTCTTTTCGTATTCTTAATTTAACCAAGTTCTTCTTTTTATGAAATATATTTCCATAGCATTTTAAAACATGCATTCTTTGATGAAAATTATTGCTGTTTTAGCACGACCATTTTTTATATTTTTCCCCAACACTCCTTATTCGACTTATAAATGAACTTCTTAATACTGACTTCTCATGAACGTTTGGAAACAAATATACGTTAGTAATTAAAATCATGAGACATAAAATTTACGCTTTTATTTGCTGTAAGGGTTCGAAATGAAGCCACCTGCTACAGAGGATGGTTAGTTCCCCCCCTTGGAATGTGGAATGTGAAGATTTTTACCACGTGGTCGAAGGAAGCAGCTAGACAGGGGACGGGAAATTCCTTTTCCCCTCTTGAGGTATGAGAAAATAATTCATTCTGTCTTTGGGTACGAAGGAGGGAAGTCATGTCCGAGTGTTGTTAATTCATTAATGTTTTTCTTTAAATGTTTTCTTTAAAATAAACTTTAATAATAAAATTTAGACCTCATGGTTTTAATTTGTTTCCATGCCCATTGATTAGAATCAAACTTTAGTGGCGTAGCCGGTACGATTTTTAGAGCCTGATATTTAGGAGTTTTGGATTACCACGGGAAATGAATCAGGTAAGAGTTTTTGCTTGCAACTTCCTGTAATGTAAAATCAGAGAAATTTCTAAAATTATACTGTTTAACATCCATTTTATAACGAGAGAATTTTGATTTTATTTTATTAGTGTACGGTTTTTTTGCTCTGTATATCCATGCAGTTGTAAATTTTTGAACGTCAGTTCAATTTTGAATTATTACACATCAGTATATATTTTATTATTATTGTTCTGTGACGTCTTCAATTGATGTGAACCCCACCCTGCCAATTCATCTGAAATCACCCTATCCATCCATCACCAAACAGATGTTGGATGACAGGTGCAGGTGGCCATGGGGTCATTGTTTGTTAACTGGCCTCGGGCCAGCGCAGACATCTGGTCTGGAATATACAATGGCTAAGGAATGTCGATGTCCATAGGCATTCCTTTATGAAAGTTTTGAATAGAAGACGATGCATTGAGAGTGGGGTTGTGAAGCCCAGGTGTGAGATGAATAGATGTGAGTTATGGCGCCCTTGGATTCCAGACGGATGGGGAATGTGTTCGTGTTTTCCGCGAAAATGAGAGACGCAGGTGGCCCGGGGACAAGGGCAGACCTTTTCTTTGACCTGCCAATGAGGAAGACGAGGGCAGACCCTTTTCTTTTTTGACCTGCCAATGAGGAGAACGAGGGGCGCGTGGTGGACCCGCCCCTGGTGTTTAAAAGAAAGAGAATGGGACGAGAAGAAAAACCTGGAGCGACTTGGACGGAGCGGGGGACTTGGAGAGATAGAGCCATGGAGTAAACTGGAGCCCGGAAAAGCTAGGGATTGACCTCGAGTGATGAAGACTGTCCGCCCGGCTTTGGCCTATTTAATGATTTTTTTTTGAAGCTATTTTATTTATTTAAATAAATTAAAGTATGGCTGTAACAAATTTTCTTGTGTACGAATGACTGACGACGTTACAGCTATATATATATATATATATATATTAAATTGGTGGCAGCGGTGTTGATCCGGCATTTAAGTGAATAGATGCCCGAATCCATAGTTTTATGGAAAAGAGTGAAAAACGGCCAGCCGTGTGCGAATGTGATGTGATGAATTTTAATGCCCGCCTAATTTTGGGAGCGCCGACTTCGAGAGGTTTCTGTGCCTGCTATGAGATGTTTTCCTGGAGTCCCCAGCTGTGAGAAGAGCCGGATAGAAGTGTCTCCTGTTCCTGCCTGGGGAATCAACGAGAATTTAAGAATGTGCCCGTGTGTTTTGAGGGACGTTTTCAAGAGTTCCCAGTGTTAAGAAGTCACGAGTTCCTGTCAGTTTGTGATGAGTGCGGTTTTTTTTAAGAAGTGTTTTGTGTGTGAAGAGAGTTCCTGAGTGTTCCTATGTCTACGTCTACAAATTTTAAGGTGAGTCTTTTCTTTGAGATTATTGAGATAAGGAATATAAAAAGACTAGGTAAATTTAGTAAGCAATAAGAGACTAGAAAGATTTTTAAGTTTTGTATGAAGTGTATAAATGTGCGATATTGGTATTTTTGTTTGATTTGGGAAAGTTGGTATATGGTGTTATACGTGTTGTGTTGGCACAAATTGGGTGTAGGGTATTGTTGTGGTTTAGATTTGTGAAATTAAGTATACAGTAGTTATATTTTGCGTTGGAACAATATTGTGGGGATATTGTTGGGTCTTAGATTTTAAATTTAGTAGTAGTTATATAGGGGGTTTAGTACAATATTGTGTGGGATATTGTTGTGGTCTTAGGGGAAATTTAGATACAGTAGTTATACTAGGGGTTTTAGAAATATTGTGTAGCATATTGTTGAGGTTATAGATTTGTGAAGATTATATACAGTAGTTATACTTGTAGCACAGTGTTGAGTAGGGTTTTGTGTTGGTTTAGATTTCCAATTTTGTAAAATATAGTTAAGTCTGGTCTAGTGTATTGTTAGTTTACCTTGAGTCTTTTTAAAATTTTTTGTAACGATTAAGTTTAGATTTGGTTTGTGTGTTTAGTGCATCATGGCGTTTCTGTTAAGAGAAAGAAAAGACGTAATGTTAGAATTGGGAAAAAATTAGGGGGTGGTTGATTTCTTTAACTGGGAGGGAAATTAAAAAGAGAATTTGTCAAAGTAAACACTATACGTTGAACAGCTAAATATTTGTTAGAATTTTTTTTGGATGAAAAAAAAGGAAATTGAGGAACGCGAAGAAAGCAAAAAACAGGAAATTAAGGAACGGGAAATTAAGGAACGTGAACAACGTGTAAAACGGGAAATTAAGGAACGTGAACAACGTGAAAGACGGGAATTTAAGGAACGGGAAATTAAGGAACGTGAACAACGTGAAAGACGGGAAATTGAGGAATTTGAGAAGCGTAGACTAGCTAGGGAATTTGAGTTAGAAAGACTAAGAGCTCAACACAGAAATAAGTTAAAAGAAAATGTTGAAGTCAGGGAATGGACTAACAATCTCGCAAATGTTTTTGTTGTCGGGAAAACGTCCCGCAAAAGTTGTGAACCGGTTAATAAGGTAGGCCTTTAATTTCGGAAAAGTTAAAAAAAGCGTGGGAACGCCATGTCTTGATTTCAAAAAGGGAATTTTTCCCCCCAGTGAGAAGGACGAACTTTTTCCCCCCTTCTGAAGAAAAGGGGGATAGGAACAAAAAAAGGATAGAAATTTATGGTTAAAAAAGGGGAAAGAAATCAAGTGGATAGAATTGGTCATTGTGAAAAGGGAACGGGAGCCTTTTACGGTAAAAAGTGTTAAATCAATCATTTTTTGTGAAAAGCGGGTAATTTTAATGAAATAGGAGCTGATTCAAATTGATAGAAAAAAGGGGGGATAGTGAACCCCAAAATTTTTTGAGTTGTTTTAGGGAATGCAAAAAAGGAGATACCAGTATGACGTTAATGGGTGGTGAGCAGCATTTAAAAGTGAATCATGAAGATATTCGGAATCATATAATGGCGGATAGCAGGGCATTTAAAAAAGGAAAAAAACACGTAAAAAAGCTGATGTGGGGGGAGGTTTGAGAAGTGAGTTAACGATGCGTTTGCCTCCCCAAAACCAAAAGAGTTTGATAGGAACAGTTTAGAGAGGGATAATAGGTCTAGCTTTAGTTCAGAATTTAAGTTCAGAAGTTTTACCAGAAAAAAGATCGCAGATCATTTATCGTCTAAATTTAATAAAACTGTACCGTAAGAAGCCGAATTTGGCAAATTTGGTTAAAAAAATAGCTCGAAGGGAATAGGAAGTTAAATTTCTATTCGGTAAAGCTATTTATGGATTTTAACTTTGGGTTTAAGGGGAAAAAAACGTATTTTAAATTACCGCCTGATCGAAGTAACTTTTAAGAATGATTAACACTAAAAAAAAAAGAAAGGTTTTTTTCATATCCGGGATGATTTCTTTAAGGCAGAAGGATAGTGTTTAAATACGGGAAAGCCGTTCAAAATTAAAACTTTTTACATCCCAGATGTTAATTTAACTACGAGAAGATACGAGTATCTTTTGGATTTAGATGTAAACGGATGGGGCAATCGAACCGTACTCTGCCCGTTGTTTGGGTTTGGGGAAAAGTGAGCCGGTACCCTTATCCCCCGTATTAAATGTAAAAGGTTTAGGAATTTGGAACCCGGGAGGGGCCGAAATTTATCTTTTTTTTTAAAAAAAGGAAGGTTTTTTTGAAAAAAAAAGCGTGGTATCGTTTTCACTGTACTGGATTTTGGAAGTGGTATTTTCGTCGTTCTCTCATGATGAGTTATCCCAAGTACCGCGTGTTTGCCTTTGGCATGTACATTATTAAGGGGGTTTTAAATTTGTTGCGCTTATTCTTTGGATGTAATTTAACGACCAGGTTAGAGAGGTAGAGCAGAATGATGTATCACGAATGGTGATATAGACATTCTGATGAATTGGAAAAAAAGTTAAAGAGCTTGTATTAAAAAGGTTGGTAGGTTGGGGCGGAAGTAAAAATCGACCAAAGGAAAATTAGACCGCGGAAAATTTGTTCCATGCACATAATAGACTTAGTAAATTCATTGCATGAGAAGAAATATGTTAATTATATTCCCCCAAATTTAAAATGTCTAAATTTTTAATTTCTAAAAAAGTAAGAAGACAATACCATAATTTTAATAACTTTCCATAATGATTTTTAGAATGCCTACCAAAGCCAAAATTTAACTTAATTTAGAAAGTCTTGTTTTAAACTTCTTAAAAAATTGGGAAAGTTGTTTGTAAAGCTTGGAAATTTTTAGGTGTTTATTTTGTTTAGTTAATATCGTTGGGAAAAAGTAGATGGGGAAAAAGTAATTTTTGGATTTGGAAAAGGGGTGAATTAATATCTGTAGGAGTATGAGTGTTGGTGTGTGTGTAAGGTGGAGGGGTTTTAATGTGTTTAAAATCTTTTGTGGTTTTAGTAAGGTGAATACTCACAGATGTTTCACAATTGATTGAGCGATTTGATGTATTAGAATTTGAAAATTTTATGTTTTAATTTTAACTTTTTAAAACTCTGAAAATTTAAGGTGTGATGTAACTTACAGAAAAGGAAAAAATCAAGATTTGGGATTTAAGTTTTAGTTGAAATGATGTTTTATAAATTTTTTGGTTTTTTTATTTATGATTGTACTTTTACTTGGGAAAGCTGTCCTGGTCAGACTCATTGATAAGAAACCTTTTGGGGTGAAATATTAAGAACGACAGGGGAGAGCAGTCCAGTGAAATGGACCTTTTTAGGGGGGAAAGGGTAAGTTGTGACGTCTTCAATTGATGTGAACCCCCCCCTGCCAATTCATCTGAAATCACCCTATCCATCCATCACCAAACAGATGTTGGGTGACAGGTGCAGGTGGCCATGGGGTCATTGTTTGTTAACTGGCCCGGGCCAGCGCAGACATTGGGCTGAAATATAAATGGTAAAAAAGTCGATGTCGATAGGGATTCCTTTTAAAGTTTTTAATAGAAAACGATGCATTGGAGTGGGGGTTTTGAAGCCCGGTGTGAGATGAATAGATGTGATTATGGCGCCCTTGGGTTCCAGACGGATGGGGGAATTTTTCGTGTTTTCCGCAAAGGGGACGCAGGGGGCCCCCGGGAACAGACCTTTTTTTACCTGCCAATGGGGAAAACGAGGGCAGACCCCTTTTTGACCCGTGAGAACGGGCGCGTGGGGGACCCGCCCTGGTGTTTAAAGAAAGAGAATGGGACGAGAAGAAAAAAAACCCGGGCGACGGGCGGGGGGGGGACTTGGAGAGATAGAGCCATGGAGTAAACAGCCCCCAAAAACTGGGATTCCCCAGTGATGAAGACGTCCGCCCGGCTTTGGCCTATTTAATGAATTTTTTTTTGAAGCTATTTTATTTATTTAAATAAATTAAAGTATGGCTGTAACAAATTTTCTTGTGTACGAATGACTGACGACGTTACAGTTCCATATCAATGGAAAGTAAGTTTTAGAACATCAGTTCTAAAAACCAGAAAACTTAAAAATCGCTTACTCCTCCGTGTATTTCATTACATATCCATGCAATTGAAAGATTTTTTGAACGCCAGTTCAAATTGAAATCATTACACATCAGTATATAATTTATTATTTTTGCTAGTAAGGGTTACGACATCAGTTCTAAAAAGTCAGGAATACGCTGTGATTGTTAATTCCTGCATTGAGCATATTTGTGTTACAATCGGACAGACATAGTTCGAACATCTGTTCATGATTTATACGTGTATTTAAAATTTTTTTATACAATTTTATATAAGATTGTTGTTGATAAGTAACTACCCGAATTACTTATTGTATTTTTTGAGTGTTTTAACAAACTCATTAAGTTGTATATGTTAACTTGCTGTAATTCAATACGTTTAATCTGTTAATTGTATTAATATTTTGATGCATTAAGT
>BMAV01013788.1:0-30612 GCA_019973955.1 Trichonephila inaurata madagascariensis | reverse complement strand
CCACAAATCCCCGAGGTTTGTTAAAGAAAAGACACTTGAGCCCGTCACAGCTTCTCTGGATTCAACTATGGTCCTTTAAAGAAAATTTTTCATCATGGAGAAACGAAAGTCCCACTAAACCATTTTGGGATGAAATCTAATAAAGCATACATCACTGAGCAGAAAACCTTATCAAATTTTAAAAGAACGTGGGAAATTTTTGCGGGTAAGGATGAAAATTCCATTCGGAAAATTAGCTGTTTTCCCTAAAAACAAGACGCATTATCTCTCAGCAATACTCTTCCTGGATAATGATTGGGCAATGTTGCGAGGATTTGCCATCAACTCGCCACTAAAATCAAAGAAAGCAATCATCATGATTTTGATATATCATTAGGATTCCTGATTATTTTTAGCCTGTTATTTCTTCCACCAATCCTATTGAACCTTCCAGATCGCTTTCACTTCAGTGTGCACCAGTCTGAATAAAACAAAAATCGAATGAATGTCGTTATTTTAAACGAGTCATCCGTTTTCTCAAAAGTACTAATCCTTTTGGGGGAATATTTCTTTATAAATTAAAAAATTATAAAGTTTTGGGGGGCCAAGCGTCTTTTTTTTTAAGATGACCTTTTTGGGTTTTTTGGGGCCAAGTTAGGGCAACCCTTTTCCACCAAAACCCAAGAAGCGAAATGTGAAGTAGAAATGCAAATAAGAATTTTTAAATAACAGAAGTTTCAGAAGTCTTTGGGCAATTTGGGAAATGTTATGGGGAAAGTGATAAAGGTGAATTGCAGCCATTGTGAAGTTCCAAGATTAAGACATTAGGTAAAGGTCATTATTGCACACCCCCCGACCCTTTAAAGATTGAAACTAAAATTGATTAAGGTAGGTTTTAATATTTGATATTGGGACTTGAATTTATTAGAAGGTAAAGGGGATTGATTATAGTGGTCCTTCGTGATTGGTTTAATTTTTACTGTATTTGTTCATAGTAAATTTAGCATAAATAGTATTATCAAATTGTTAGACTTAAATTTTACTTAATAAAAATCATATTAAAAATTTAAAATGCCATTCCTTTTGAAATACACCCCTAGCTCACGCGGAAATAAAGAAACGGTCATTTTGGGGGGAAGGTGGTTTTACAAGCTTTCCCAAAGAAGACTGAGATAAATTAAGACTTGTATATAAATTTTAAACTTTAGGGAAAAGAATGGTTGCTGTTAACGGGAAATTAATTAGACTTGAAGTGATGCATAGATATTTAGTAGCTGATAATTGTTATATTGTAGTTGACGATCTGTCAACAAAGAATTAAACTAGATTAGGTAGCTACGATTTAAAAGTATTGAATAGACATAAATTATCTAATTATTTAAAGTCTTTTCATATCTCGCATAGCTCGTTAATTGCTTTCCATATTTGCTATTTGAGTGCACTTCTTAACTTTGGTTAATGGGTTTGTGTTGTTGTTGATACTGAGAATAAATTGAGTTACTTTAGAATATGGCTAGTCTTCCTTTCGTCTCTCCCACACCCTTAGACGCGTTGGACAAACCCTTACAACTTAGAATTGCCTTACTTGCAAAAAGTTCTTCAGCAACCCTGTCGAGAGAAGGAAATGATAACTGTCACCTTCGACTGAAAGGATGTCCTACTTATGCATGTTGTGCTCTAAGGAAAAACTGTCAATTGATTATTACTACCAATTTTTGAACAGAACCATCTGCGCACGGGTATGCGATGCAAACGTGCTTACTTTTAAACAATCTTCCTTTCGTGTCGAAGCATCAGGACACTCGTTGTTATATACCACGCAATAAAACAAATATAATACGACAGTTACCTAAAGGGGGTCACTTCACGAAATTCGAATTAAAAATCGATTTTTCAATTTTGATTGCAAATAAAATACCATTCATTTTCTTTCTAATGCAATTTAAATTTTTGCTCTAGCTGAATTAGAAGTATTTTTAATATTTTTTTTAAAAGTTGTTTACATTTGTCAAACCCCCAAAACATCTGACTGCCCGCCCCTTTCAAATCAAAACAAAAAAACACATGCTACTTTTTTAGCCTTATCAAATAGTTTAAATTAATCAAAAGAATTTATTTTGATCAGCGGTTTATTCAGGAAAGAAGTGAAGTGAATAGTTGTAGCTGTTTATCTACTTTTGGTAACCGCACACACACACACATGCTATATTTTTATCATTAAATACAACGAATTTCTGCTATCGTGTGAAATAGTGTTTTCCATCAAAAGCAATAACGGTAAAATGTTTAAAAACGTTTTTAAAACTTGGTTAAATAATAAAACGTTTAAAACGAAAGTTTGGAAAAATATATACAAAAACCCAAACTTTCGATGAATTAAACGTTGCATAACAGTCAGACGATTTCAACAAAAATAATTCAGCTTTAAAAGCAAAGTTAGGTAAGTTTAATAAAGAGTATGTTTCTTTTTTGATTCATTTGAATGTTTCTGTGAAATGACTGACATTGTACTGTTTTCTTGTGCTTTGAAACAACATTAATAACATAAATAAATGTAAAAACCAAGGTATTCACATAAATTTAGGCTACAAAATTGTTAATATGTTGTGACTTTTGTGGTCTTATTCAAACATTTCTTAATACCAGGTTTACTAAAACAGTAGTTAATCAAAAAGATACAAAATTATATGAAGTGAACAATAGACTTTCATATGGTATGAGGTCTATTAAAAAAGAAGAGTTTCAAAAATATTGATTTTGCAAAAGTGAATAAATGGATAATTTTCATGATATTTAGTGTCACTTAGATTAGAATACAGGTATACAATTGTTTTAAAGATATTTTGACAAAACAAATTATTTAAATACAATATTTTGGCAAAAAATTAACTTAGAATAATTTTTATTCGAAATGTTCTCCTTTTGTGAAAAACGCTTCTATTATAATAATAGTTTGCCTGTATATAGCTCAGACGTCTCTATAGATGCTCAACTAGAATTCTTGAAATATATAACTTAGAAGTGGGTTTATCCATGTTTTACGGCAACAGAGGGGAGCAATTTTAAGAAAAAAATGCTGATAGTGATTTTAATTAGTGGTAACTCTGAAAATAATGTGAATTTTTTAAAAATCATAGTTGAGCCTCTGTAAGGAAGTCTGAGCTTTATACAGGCAAAATATATTATAATAAAAGCATTTTTCACAAAAGGAGAACATTTTGAAAAAAGATTATTCTAAGCTAATTTTTTGCCAAAATATTGTATTTAAATAATTTGTTTTTGTCAAAATGTCCTTAAAAAATTTTATACATGTATTCTAATCTAAGTGACACTAAATATCATGAAAATTATCCATTTATACGCTTTTTTAAAATCACGGTTCCGAACGTAGTCGGATACCTTAAAACAGGTATTGGGACACTATATGTACTCAACAGGCAAGAGTCCTGGCAACTTCTATCACTTTCCTAAATCGAAAGAATCCCTCTGAGACAGTGATACTCAACCTGCCGGCCGCATGTGACCCGGTCATAGCCAATTGCACTAAGGAATTTAATTATTTAATAACAATGTACTAAAAATTAAGCGGAAAATTCTATCAATGAAGCAAAATCAAATATATCAATTTGATTTGATAGTACAATGTAAACACAAGCCTTGGTCATGGATGAAAGAGAAAAAAAATAATCAAAACTACCCCTTAACTCAGAAAAAAAATGTAAATACTTTTTTCGTGGGTGTTTGAGGTTAATATAGTATTCAAATACAAGCCGAAAATAAGAGTTTTAATATTTTGATCAATTTTTCTATGTCCAATGCTGCTTTAGTCTTATAGTGTTTTCCACATTATCCTCATGTTAAGGCTCGTATGAAATACTTGTCAAATAAATGTTGTCCGGCTGGAAAAAGTTTAGTAGCTCTGCTCTAAGACATCCAACTTCCTGAGGTGACATTTGTATGTCCATTCATAAGGCGCTGTATTACTGTACTTAGTATCCAAAACTTTGCTACTAGAAACCTTCGGTTTCCTGATATTTCACAAAAAGGTAGTATAACTTGCTGATGATTATAATGAAATAATACAATGAGATTTTACCTTGCAAGTCACTGATTTTTTCACTTCCTATTATTAGCTCCACTCTATTTATTTATTTATTTATCCTGGTGGAATTTTCAATCGTTAATAAAATACATTTTAAAGCGCTCAATTGAGCTGAAATTCCATATACATGATTATTTTGGATGGCAATACAATAATTTAATTATAATTAATAAAAGGTAATTGATTGAAACTATTTAAATAATTACAAATACAGCCACTTTGGCAACTTAGTGACCCTTTTGGCGACTTGTGTCAGAACTTGAAACGGTTTTTTTTTTCTCATGTCTTAAAGCATTCAGTTGAACTGAAATTTTATAGACACGATTGTTTTGGATGACAATACGATACTTTAATGATAATTAATAAAAATTAATCTCCACTTATTGCTGTGATTCTGTCCTATGTATATACATATTTATATTAATTGTAACTATTTAATAAAAAGTAGCTAAAATAAAAATTTTCTTTGTTGAACTAAGTAGGAATTGACTTAATTTTTTTTTTTATATTACCCTTCAGAGAGGCACGCCAATTCTAAGAGTAATTCGAAAGCACAAAAAAACATGATTCACTTCGGTCCCTGATATACGAGTATATCCATAAACGGAATCAGTAGAATATTATAAAATCGAAATAAGAGAAGTAATGCAAATAAGATAAACTGAAACTGAAGTTAAAAAGCAGCAATATTTTATTTTTATTAAAAATAAAAAAATAGGCTAAAACCATTTTTAAAACGTAAACTCGAAATAATTGCGGAAATTAATTTTGTATAGAAAGCACTTTAAATACGAACAATATAAATCTAAAAAGTACTCAACGCATCCTTTTTTTAATTCTTATAAACTGTTCATTTTTATGAATATCTAAACTGGTTTGGGAATTGAATATATTTAAATGGCAAAAAATATACCGAATAGTTATGAAAAATTAGACTGTCAATTTTAATTCATTTCAAGGTTATATTAAATATAATTGAATATATTTTAATTTACTTTTAGAATTAGAATTTTAAATTTAAATATTGCATTTTCAATAGACAATTTTTATTTGTATCAAAGAATAATGTATTAAATAAATATATAGTAAATAATACGCTCAGTAAAATATGTGAGCGATTGCTTAGCTTTGAAATTATTTTCTCAAATATAAGTGTTGTATATGCAAATGACAACTTTTTTTCAAGCAATGAAGCATAAATATAAATATTTGTTTTTGGGTTAAACTTAAATGCTTTAACTATTAAACGATTTCTTTAAATTTACATAAATACTCCAATTTAGTTGCAAAATTTATGCATATATATCAATACTTTTTCGTTTCAATTGTACTCTCTATGAATGGCATCAATTCAATAATAACCCAAATAATATAGTATTTTTCTTTAATTGCAATTATTTATTTATGTCATAAACGAATTATTAAAATATACATATAGGTATATAAAAATATAATTTAAATTAAATATCTTCTCTCTTCTCCTACATAAACATTTAATTATAATTAATTTTTTCAAAATAATTTGAAAACTCAAGCAAATGCTCTGTTAAATTTGTTCGTTAAAAATTTATTTAATAATGTTTGTTATTTCATTATGTAAGAAAGCAAACTAAAATTAAAAAATAAACAAGTAATATATTATAATTTAGTATCAATTCCTACATCGTTAGAAAAACGTACTGGCACCTTCTGTTGCAACCAGTTGTAATTTTAACAGAAGTAAGGCAAAATAAATTTAAAATTTAATTAATGAATTGATATTTGAAAAAAACTGTATTAGCATTAAGTGTCATCCACTCAAAAAAAATGTTTAAACTTGAATGGATGAATAGAAATGATTTTATTAACGATTGAAAATTTTAACACGGTATATATAGATAAAAGGAGAGAGTGAACTATTAGAAGGAAGAGAAAAAGCATTAATTTTTTTACAAAAATTAAATAAATAGAAGAACACATCTGATGTAAATAATTTAACAATATTTGCTAGAAAGTTAAAAGCTCTACTTAAATTGTGATTACGTTTTATTAATGTTAAATTCGCTTCTTTATTATAAGTTGTAGAAAACATACATTGTAAGAATGTTATAAGCAGTTGCAATAAGATTACTCTTAAAAAGCCACACTTTGTTATATTCTCTATTTCGAATAAATTACAAAACATATTTTCGTATTAGAAGCAGTACAAATATTTAATTTGAATGGAAAATTATTTGAACGTTATGAAAGATAATAGATAATTAATGAATTTCTTCTGTTAATTTATGAATTTACCATACGTCATTTTGCTTTGATGTCTAACTTTCCTTAAGCTATTCATGTTTAGTTGAAAGAAAAAAAACATGCACATAATTATACATCCATATTTTTGATACTTTCAAAATGTACTCTTAAAAACAATTCAAGAATACTATTTAGTTTGATTTAAAGCAGTTTTATAATCAAATATGTGTTTGGCAAATGTGAAATAAAAGAGAAAATGACAAATATATATTATTTTTCTTAACACAGTGCTTTTCAAACATTCAATACTTGCGGCTCAATATTCAATCATAATTTTCCTCGCCTCCCTCCATACAATAACAATGTATTGAATTCGATAATACTATACATTGATGTAATAGCTACAATACGACTTTAACCTCTTAAGTGCCCTCGGCGTATAAAACGCCTCTCTCAGTCAAAGCATTAATTCTCCGGAAGTATATATACGTGTTTCCAAAGTACGATTGTAAGGGCACCCCCCTCGGGTGCCCTTCTCCTTGATTGTCAGCGTGAGCTAGAGGTGTAGGAATAAATGAAGAACTAGAAACTGTCATGATCTTAATATGATTTTACTAAGATCTTAAACTTAAACCCTTAACAGATTAGATAATAATAATATATGTGAGAGAATCTACGGTGGTTAAACACACAATATATATCATACCTAATAACGTAACCCGGACCACTATCAATAACTAACTCGCCTAAGCTCGGTTCCAATACGATCACAGATCCGAATATTAAATAATCACTTCTACCTTAATGTCGAATGAAGTAGCGATCAATCTGATCCTAGTTGAAGTTGCGATTCACCGGAGTGCACGGTATGCACCTGACCCATGGATTCTCCCGTCATGGGTAACTTCTGTTGGCTGTCACTTAACCTTTCAAAAACCCTTCACACTTGAATCACTGACTATCATAACATTCCCCAAATTGACACCCGCTTACTCTAACTTCTGATATTTAAAAGCTTCCTAATTAGCATCTTTCATTCACGTTTTACTTCTTGGTTTTGGTTGGAAAAGAGTTGCCATTAACTCTGGCCCCAAAGAACCCAAAAGGACATTTTAATGAAAAGACGATCACTGCGTACTGCTGTTCAGAAAATTTTTCCGAAGGTTTTGGAAGGCAATAAATAACTTTGACGGTGTTTGCGAATTGATTTACTTATTCTGGAAGTTCTGCTTCTTTATTCCTTTTCTCCCCCCTCCCATACGTAACATACGCGCACCTACGTGGAAAACGATGGCATTGGGGAGTGAATCACGTAACTTTTAATTGCCAGTTAAGGATTATATATAAACCGTACAGAGTATCAAGATAAGTGTTAATTTCTGTATATAATTTATTTGACAATTCTATTAAGCTACTGGTAATTATTAAACTTGTTTTGAACTTAGTATCGTTAAATTAATTATGAAATACATTGTGCAGTAGTAATACAATTATAAGTGTATGATATCAGTGTAAATGTGTATTTTATTTTTTATTATGTGACAGTGTATTTTATTTTTTATTATGTGACAGTGTATTTTGTTTGTTTACTTTCATAAATTAATAATTTTTTTTAGTTACGTTTCTGTCTTCGGCATTTCAATACGCTCGTGTCTCCCTCGTAGAGTTATCACTTACCCCTAGAGGGGAGGGGTGCCCCACAGTTTGAGAAGCGCGGTCTTAACACCAAATGGGATATCTAATCAACAATATTTCCTGTAGTTTAAAGCTTTGTGAAATATTTGTTCTTCCGAGATAGATTAAGCGTAGATCAATGTGGTGAAAGACTTTTTATTGTTCAAAATTGTTATTTCCATATTGAAGAAACAGTATTTTTAATTAAAAATTATCAGCCACAAAAAGCATAAAGAGGAAGTACAATATTATAACATGAAAGATCTATGTTTTAAAATAAATCGACATAATAAACAGTCTTTTTAATGCAAAAGGTTTTTCAAGGAGTTACAAACATCTAATGTTAAACTCATAATTTATTTTAAATCCACTGTATGACGCTGAATGCTGTGTAGACACACCATAGTTTGTGGTTTATTTATGTACTGTGATTCCCCTACTGCCTACAAAAAGTTAGCTCAAAAAGCTTCTGATTCAAAGAAAAAATAAATATTGATACATTTTGTTTGCGGGAAGGCTTCGTAAAAATATTGATCCAGCCATTTTTTGAAAAAAATATGGCATTCCAAAACATTTAGGTTATACTTTTATCAATCATTGTACTGAACTGAAAGTTATAAAAAATTGAAAAATACAGTATGAAGCTATGTTGGTTAGACTATCTACCTAATTTTGTCATTTAAATCTTGCAATAGTTACAGATGGATTCGTTCTCATATATTAATCCAAAATATAATCTACTTGGGTGTCATTTTTTTTTTAAGAATTAATCCTTTTAAATAGATGGAACAGCCATTTCATTACAGAGAATAATTTATTATATAATCTTAAGATATTGTAAGCAGAAATATCACTGCTAAATTATCACCTCTGTAAGCAATCCAGCATCTGAAAATGGTCGTTCTACAATTATGGGAGAAAATATTGCAGATTCACTTCGATCACATTATTGATTATTTTTTAGGGGGTATATGGTTGATCGGGCTTAATCCACATAAATTAGTTCATGTTGATTAAAAAGTTATCAGATAAATCAAATGTTTTTATTTCTCTTTTTCTAAATTGTTCTTTTTTTTTTTTTTGCTTATATATTAATTAATAGATTTGAGTACAAACGCGCTTCGTATACCCTATTTTTCCTCAACTTTAACAATCCGAACATAAATCAACAAAATATCCTCTTCTTCCAAAGTTTCTATTTAAAACCATTATATACTATCGTGATAAGGTTCTGATTATCTTTATATTAATAATATGATCTAATTAGTCAAATGTTAAGCTTTTTATGGAATCAAATCTATGCAAGCTATATTTAAAAAAATAAAACAACTATAAGAAAAATATTTTTTCTTTCATATATAAGGACTAAAATATCCGTATCAGAGTCCACTGTTATATACTTTAAAAGTTTAAAAAAGATAAATTACCGTAAAATCCGGCGTGAAGCACACACCGGCATATAATACGCACCTATACTTCAAGCAGTTTTTCTAAAATTCTTAGGTATATTAGCACATAACGCGCAACCTCTTTTTTACATAGAAACAAAATAATGTGTGTGTACAATGCTCGTAAGTTCTTAAGTCTTTTATATTTAAAATTTTATCCCAGGATTTTGGAAAACAATGTATACTTTTAGAATCAGAACCCTTTATTTTCATTATATATGTCATGTCTGTCAAATAAATAGAATTCCCTATCTATGTAGAAGTTTATTTTATGCTCATTTCTCTTTTTATGTTTTTATAACTAACATTTTTATACTTGGCGTATAACAAGCACTCCTAAATTTCGATTTCATTTTTTGTTAATAGTGCGCGTTATACGCCGGATTTTACGGTATGTAATTCCAAAACAATATATTTCATATTTGAGCGGCAAAAACACAGATCAGATTTTTTTATCATGGTATTAAATAATCGTAAATGACCATGATAAATATTTGTAATTTTCGAATGTAAGCAAAAATGTTAAATTTTTTTTATTTATTTAAATATATATCATGCTATATATACACAAGATATATGTACACTTAAAAAAATCCTTTTTTATGCAGACATTGATTCCTCACAACAAACTTCTCAATCATTAAAATATACACCAAAGAATCGTGTCTCAAAAAAAGAGATAAGCAAACTGTAATTCACTCTAAAAAAACGCAAATATTGCCTCAACTCACAAAAAACATTTTGCACTTTCGAGGGAAAAAGTAGACCCATACATTCCAGAATCCATCTCTGCTTTTACACTTGACACCGAGGTGAATTCCGATGGAAAACTTAACAGGAAGCATAGGGGGGAAAAAAAGGGAAAATGTTGGGTCCGAGATGGACGGCATGGCAGCGGGTATCTCCCATCAGGGAGGAATCTAAGCTCCATCTACGGAAAATGATGTAGTAAGTGATCCTTTCAGAGGAAACGTCGATCCTGATGAGATTACGCAGGGACGACAGCTGCTACTGTTGCTATATTTGAGTTGGGGATGAACCTCGGATACGAATAAAAGCGCCAATAGCAGACTGTTTCTTTTTAGATGGATAAGTAATGCGAACGTCTGAGTCCACAACGGTTATTCTAGGGTTAGTTATTGTTAGGTGTACATAGGAACACAGCACACATCTATTTATTGAAGTTAGAAATTTTTCTGCTGTCGTTTTTACGCAGAAGTACTTTCTTACGGAAATTACTTTTATATCAAACTAAATGATAAAAGCGTCTTTTTTTGGAGGGGGAATTATTTATTTTTTTTTTTTTTTACTTAATATGTATTTAACCATATATATCTTGTTTATTATGTGTTTCAGAGTAGTGTTTGCAGCCCCAGGATTCCTCTGTTTATTCAGATCCCAAAATCCCAGAATTAAAGTAGCTAATATCTGGCTGTAATTTTTGCCTGAATTATATCTTTAAATTTGCATCTCATCAAACTTTTCTAAGAATTTATTTATATAAAAATTTATATTGATATTTTTTTTATGAAATATGTGCAATATAGAATTTTTTTGGTGCAATTGTAAGTGTTCTTAGTAAAAAATTACATGCAGCTCTTATTTCTCATATGGGAGAACGTCGCATGTATCTAAATAGTTTATTGCAATACTTGCACAATGGTATAAGCAACGTCTCAGAAATAGATTTTGTCACAGTTCCTTCTTCAATTAAATGCGTAAATTAATAGCGGATCTTCTTGAAAGATTTGACGCTTCAATTCCCTCAACATTACTAAAAGCTCATGCCCAAATGGATTTTCTATTTCAAATGAGGGAACACTTTGAAGTTGACTCAAGTTTGGATTCAACAACTGAATCAATTTGTACACCCAATCCATTAAGTGTAGCAGAAGAACTACATAAAGTTATCAGAGATGGATATGTGTGCACCATTGCAGCTTATTAAATTTGAGACACTGTCATCAAAAATTCAAAAAGAAATTTCTCTTTTTGAAAATGGAAGGTGAAGTGGTGACTACCTAAAACCTACATACGCTTTTCATACTCCTATTTTAATGATGATAAAGCGTACTAGTGTAGAGTCTGAACGAGTATTTTTGGGGGCAGGACAATTTGTAACAAAAATAAGAAGCCATTTGACCGATGAAATGCAAAAAGAGCTGTGTTTCTTAAAAGCTTATTTACAGAAACACAACAGAAGAAATTTTAGTTTTTTTAATTTCATTGTTTATTATTTTTATTTGTTATTTTTAAATGATGAAATAAGTTTTGTTTTGTTTTGATTTGCTTCAATAAATAATAATATTAAGCCAATTTTATAATTATGTTTTAAGTTTTATTATGTAGTTTCAACTATGCTATAATGTTTAAGTATTTTTCATAAATGGTCCAATTCTAATCCCTTGACCAATTCCGAAATTTGGATAATGTAATCCTGAAATCCGGGATTGAAAATATAACACGGGATTTCTAAACCTATTTCAGAGTGCTGTAGTTTGTATTGGAGGATATTTCAGACTTTTATACACCAGCGTTTCTCAAACTGTAGGCCGCCCACCTAGAAGGGCTAGGGGGGCACGAGCATATAAAAATTTGAAAATAAAAGGTTAAAAAAATTACAAATTTACTGAAAGGAAGCAAAATAAAATACATTCTGACGTAACAAAAATGAAATACATATTTATACTGATATAATATACACATAAACACATCAGTACTGCGCAATGTATTCGATAATTAATTTATCAATACTAAGCTCGGAACAAGATTAATAATTACTAGTGACATTCATGGGCTTGCCATATAGAAAACTTTATACTTATCTTGATAATCTGTACGGTTTATAATTAACATCGTATTGAAGAGTACTTCAAAGTGTATTATTATTGAATTCAATACATTGTTATTGCATGGAGGGGGCGCGATGAAAATTATGATTGAAAATTGGGTCACACATATATCGAAAGTTTGAGAAGCACAGTTATTCTCATAATAATACAATTATTATCTACTTTGTTACTTCCATTTCTGTAGAAATAAGTATATTTCAATGCATATGATCTATTGTTTTGGATAATATATATTTAAAATATCAGGATATTTCTCTAACGACATTTTAAATATCAAATAGATTATTCTATTTCATGTAAGATTATTAATTGAATTGCATAAAATAGCACATGGTGATGTTGACTGATCCTCGAAATACAAGTGGTGTTCTAGTCGAATTACGAGTTCAAATCTCAAAAATTGTAAGATTACAGTAAATTTATCTGTTACGCGTTAAATTATATTGTATCTTAAAATCCACTGATATATAAATCTGAAGCTGAGTCCTGAACTAGTTTACATCCGAGTTACTTTAGCGATTTTTAGTGCCACTAGGAGTATAAGCCAATACTCCTTTTCAACTCAAAACGACAGTATATAAAATGTTATAAAAACAAACATTTTTTAATATATAATAACAGGGAGTTTTCCACTAAATTTTGATACTTAGTCACATAACACAGAGATGATTATATATATATATATATATATATATATATATATATATATATATAATTTATATCAATATATATATATATTGATATAAATATACACATACCATGGTTTATTAAAAATTATATACTTCATTTCTCTTTTTATACTCTATTTCCTTTTCTTTCCTGATTGATTTATAGCTTTTATTTGAATTACATCGAAATAGCATTTTTCCGTTATATTGTTTTGTGAGGATTATAAATTTTATTGTTTATTTTACACTTATGTGTTGCTATGGTAAGTCACATTAAGTCCTTCTACATGCATTATATTTACATAACACATATTTGATACCAATTTATTTCAAAGAGGAAGATATGCATTAATAGAACAATACATTTCAAATCCTAATTGTGGAAATTATGAAAATTGGAAGAACAATGTTCACGTTTAGAATAAAGAATAGTTCTGGATGCCTTGAAATCTTTTTCAGTAATAGAAATTTAGTAATTAGCAATTAAAAATGTCAAGAACAGTTAAATTATAATTTAAGCGCAATGAAGTTTTCCCCCGTAAAAGATTTCTTTAAACTGTATTATTTATATAGTTAAAATTTTAGGACAACTTATTCTTCGATAGCAAAGTAATGGTATCTTAATTAGAATGTTGTGGTAAAGATATATAATTCTTAATATTATTCATCCGTATCCAGTTTGTATTCAACTAGATTAAATATGAATGATACTCGTGAATAATAATTTTACTTTTTGTAAGGGTATTCTTATTTAAGGTTATTTTTATTATCAGGTATATTCTGTTGTTTTCTCTCTATTTTTAACTTGACAGGATTTTTGAAGATTGTCTTTCTGTAATGCAATGCTATTTTTAACAAGGCAAAACAACAAAAGAAAGGATATTTCTGACATTTTGAAAATAATTTAAAGTAATCCTCTCAACTGAATAAGGATTTCTTTTTTCAGAAGTAAAGGTGAATGATAAATTGACGTGATCCGACATTGAGAGAATGATGTTTTAGCTTCGTATTTCTTCATTTCATAACAGTGAAATTTTTCTGAATAATTTTTTTATTTTACTCTCGCATATCATTTTCTCCTGTTCTCAAATCATTTTCGAGCAATCAAGGAAGATACAGGAAAAACTGTTTATGTGCGTCAGATAAAAATCGGATTGTAAAAGGCACAAAAAATATTCGAAAATTTCATAAATACTTATATATAATTTTAAAAAAATTAGTCGGCATACGACAGATTTTTTTATGTGTTAGGGAGGGATCGCAAAAAAAGGTCGCACATATAGAATACGTCAATTATGTATGAAATTCATAAGGCAGTACATTCTAACAAAATAAATAATTGAATTACACTTGGAAACATTTTTAAAAATTTGATTTCTCATTGTGTACATGGAGAAGTTTTCAAAATGCACATACATAATTTACTGCTACTCATCGTAGTCCAAAGTGGGAATCTTCTTGTGATAAATCAGTTAAAAATCACTTTCGTCACTTAAAGATGTAATTTCAATTGATTTATTTTTTAATATCATAAAATAAGTAATAAGTTTTTTCAATCGACGGTCGAGATGGGCCAGTTGCTTGTAAACGTCACCATAACCAGATGTATGATCGAAGCACTTTTTGGAATTTCAACTTCCTTTCGGAATTGGTATCAATTTATTCAAAAAATGCTTTCCCAATATATTGGAAAACTGGATCTCTCCGTACATTTTATCCGCTCTCAAAAAATCCTGTTCGTCTTGTTCGTTTTCATAAACTCTCAAATTATTGATAGTGTCACTGAAACTGAAAGTTTTGTCTTTAATCAAATGCGTGCTGCTAACGCGATGAGAGAAAATAACTGAACGAGCATTATCGAGAGATTATTTGTAACAAATGAACAGAGCGTCCTGAAGTGTGTAAAGGTGCATTGATAGAAAACATTGCAGAGAGCCGTTGAAATTCATATACCGCTTAAAAAAAAGATACCACAAAACAAATTACATAAAATTAAAATCCCCCCAAAAGGACCGCACAAAAATAGGTTCTACTGTATGAAGCAAATAACTTTAATGTCATTTTATTAAATAAATTAACAATAAAATGAAAGAAATAACAATTTATTTTTTATTATATGAATATATAAAATATTACCATAAATTAAATTAAAGCCAGAGTACATATGCTTAAAGTGAAAAGAAAAAAAACTAGTTCTTTTAATAGCGCATTAATACAGGGCATCTCACAATTTCAGTATTTGTGACTCAATATTCAATCATAATTTTCATTTCGCTCTCATCCCATACAAAAGCATTGTATTGAATTAATTGCAACGCATTTCTCTTTTCCGTGCGTTTGGGTCAATTTTTTGTCTTCCTGCAATTCTTACCAAACTTAGTTTTTCTTGCACAGAATTCAACGTGGTTCACTAATATGTATGGCGATTGTCGAAATTCAATTAGTTCAAAAGTTATGCCCAACTGTTTCTTTGAAATTCGTCCCCTCTTTGAATAGTCTGTTTCAGTGACATGCCCACCACTATTTTTTTTTTACCCTAAAAACTTACTAAAGTGACCCATTTTACTCGAAATTTGACAGGAATCAAAGATCTGGTCTCCGTTTCACCAATTCTGAAACTTTTTTTAAAAAATGAAACACCTTCTCAAAAAAAACAGACCTATTTGGCTTGAAAGACAACTTACCTATCGATTGTAAAAAACCAGACAATTCTCACCAAACTTAGTGTTTCTTGCACAAAATTCAACGCTGATAACGAATATGTATGGCTCTTGTCGAAATTCCACTTAGTTCAAAAGTTATGCCTAACTGTTTCTTTGAAATACGTTCCCTCTTTGAATAGTCTGTTTCAGTAAAATGCCCACCACTATTTTTTTTTACCCTAAAACTTACCAAAGTGACCCCTTTTCACTCTAAATTTCACCAGGAATCTAAATCTGGTCTATGTTTCGAGAAATTCCTTTAATTTTTTTAAAAAAATGAAACACCTTCTTGAAAAAACCGACCTATTTGGCTTGAAAGACAACTTACCAACCCCTTTTTAAAAAACCGGGTGTCATTCGAACAGGGAGCCGTTCCCAAACCCAAACACACTTAAAACCTTACTCTGCGATTATTAAAACACCAGTTATTGCACTTTGGTAATGCATTTCTATGACAAGTATCAGAAAAGCACCAGAAAAAAAAGTAAAAAAGTTTTAATTGCGGTATTATCCTTTTTGAAGCGTTCCTCTTTAAAATGGGCATAATTGCAACGCATTTCTCTTTTTCGTGCGTTAGGACATTTTTTTGTCATCTTCCAAATCTTACCAAACTGATTTTTTCTTGCGCAGAATTTAAGCTGATCACGAATACGTATGGCGCTTGTCGAAAATCCAATTAATTCAAAAGTTATGCCCAACTGTTTCTTTGAAATTCATCCCCTCTTTAAATAGTCTGTTTCAGTGACATGCCCACCACTATTTTTTTTACCCTAGAAACTTAACAAAGTGACCCATTTCACTCTTAATTTGACCAGGAATCTAAATATGGTCTCACGAAATTCCAGTAACTCTTTTTTTTAAAAATGAAACACCTTTTTTAAAAAAACCGAACTATTTGGCTTGAAAGCTAACTTACTGACCGATTTTTAAAAATCTGGGTGTCATTTGAAAAGGGAGCCGTTCCCAAACCCAAAGACACTAAAAAAATAACTCTGTGATTATTAGAATTCGAGTTATTGCACTTTGGTAATGCATTTCTTTCACAAGTATCAGAAAAGCTACAAAAAAAAAGTTAAAAAGTTTTAATTGCGGTACTATATTTTTTGAAGCGTTCCTCTTTCAAATGGACTTAATTGCAACGCATTTCTCTTTTCAGTGCGTTTGGGGCATTTTTTTGTCTTCCTGCAATTCTTACCAAACTTAATTTTTCTTGCACAGAATTCAACGTGGATCACTAATATGTATGGCGCTTGTCGCAATTCCAATTAGTTCAAAAGTTATGCCCCACTGTTCTTTTGAAATTCGTCCCCTCTTTTCAATAGTCTGCTTCCCAGACTTTGCCCACCATTATTTTTTTACCCTAGAAACTTCAATTAAAGTGACCCATTTCACTCTCCGGAAATTTGACCAGGAATCTAAATCTGGTCTACGTTTTGAGAAATTCCTTTAACTTTTAAAAAAAAAAAATGAAACACATTCTTTGAAAAAACCGACTTATTTCGCTGGAGTTAACTTTACCGACCGATTTTAAAAACCGGTCAATTCTCACCAAACTTAGTTTTTCTTGCACAGAATTCAACGCTGACATGAATATGTATGGCGCTTGTCGAAATTCCAATTAGTTCAAAAGTTATGCCCCACTGTTTCTTTGAAATTCGTCCCCTCTTTCAATAGTCTGTTTCTGTGACATGCCCACCACTATTTTTTTTCCCTAGAAACTTACAAAACCCATTTCATCGAAATTTTACCAGGAATCTAAAACTGGTCTACGTTTCGAGAAATTCCTTTCTTTTTTTAAAAAATGAAACACCTTCTTGAAAAACCCACTTATTTGGCTAGAAAGCCAACTTACCGACCGATTTAAAAAACCGCCAATTCTCACCAAACTTAGTTTTTCTTGCACAGAATTCAACGCGGATCTCTAATATGTATGGCGCTTGTCGAAATTCCAGTTAGTTCAAAAGTTATGCCCCACTGTTTCTTTAAATTCGTCCCCTCTTTCAATAGTCTGTTTCAGTGACATGCCCACCACTATTTTTTTACCCTAGAAACTTACCAAAGTGACCCATTTCACTCGAAATTTGACCAGGAATCTAAATCTGGTCTACGTTTCGAGAAATTCCTTTAACTTTTTAAAAATGAAACACCTTTTGAAAAACCGACCTATTTGGCTGAAAGCCAACTTACCGACGATTTAAAACGGGTCAATTCTCACCTAAACTTAGTTTTTCTTGCACAGAATTCAACGCGGATTCTAATATGTATGGCGCTTGTCGAAATTCAGTTAGTTCAAAAGTTATGCTCCCACTGTTTCTTTTGAAATTCGTCCCCTCTTTCAATAGTCTGTTTCCAGTGACATGCCCACCACTATTTTTTACCCCAAAAACTTCCCAAATTGACCCATTTCACAAAGGGGCCCAGGAATCTAAATCTGGTCTACTTTTCCCAAAAAATTCCTTTAACTTTTTTAAAAAAATAAAACCCCTTTCCCAAAAAAAATCCTTTTTTTGGCGGGAAAAACCAACTTACCACGTTTTTTTAAAACCGGCCAATTCCCCACCAAACTTATTTTTTCTTCACAGAATTAACGGGAATCTCAAATAGGTATGGCGCTTGCCCAAAATTTCCCATTTAGTTCAAAAGTTATGCCCCACGGTTTTTTTTAAAATTCGCCCCCTTTTTTTAAAAATTGTTTAGGGACATGCCCACCCTATTTTTTTTTAAGGAAACTTACCGGGGACCTTTTTCCATTTAAAATTTGGGGGGGTCTAAACGGGCAAAAAGAAACCAACGAAAAAAAACCCCCTTTTTAAAAACCGGAAAACCCCGCTTTAATTACCGACCGTTTTTTAAAAAACCGGTAAATTTCCCTAAACTTATTTTTTTTTTTTTGCACAGAATTCAACGCGGTTTACGAATATGTATGGCGTTTGTAAATTCCAATTAGTTAAAAAAGTTATGCCCAACTTTTTTTTAAATTCGCCCCCTTTTTCCCAATTTTTTTAGTTTCAGTAAATTCCCCCCAATTTTTTTTTCCCCTAAAATTTTTCCCAAAAGGGGACATTTCATTAATTTTTGGGACCAAAAATCTAAATCTGGTCTACGTTTCGAGAAATTCCTTTAACTTTTTAAAAAATGAAACACCTTTTTTAAAAAAAAAAAAACCTTTTTTTTTTTAACCCCCAAACTTACCGCGTTTTTAAAAAAACCGGTAAATTTTCCCCAAAATTTAAAGTTTTTCTTGAAAAATTCAACGCTGATTACGAATATGTATGGCGCTTTAAAAATTTCCCAATTTAGTTAAAAAGTTATGCCCAAACTTTTTTTTAAAATTTGTCCCTTTTTTTAATGGTGTGTTTCCGGGACATGCCCCCCAATTATTTTTTTTCCCCCAAAAACTTACCACAAAGTGACCCATTTCACTCGAAATTTGAAAAGGGAATCTAAATTGGCTCCTTTCGAAAAATTTCCCTTTTAATTTTTTAAAAAAAAAGGGAAAAAACCTTTTTTAAAAAACCCGCCCTTATTTGGCTGGAAAGCCAACTTACCGCCGATTTTAAAAACCGGCCAATTTCCCCAAAATTTGGGTTTTTCTTGCACAAATTTCCAACGCGGATTTTTAATATGTATGGCGCTTTTTAAAATTTCCCAGTTAGTTAAAAAAGTTATGCCCCACTGTTTCTTTAAATTCGTCCCCTCTTTTCAATAATTTTTTTCCCCAGTAAATTGCCCACCACTTTTTTTTTTTACCCTAGAAACTTACAAAGGGGCCCATTTAAACCGAAAATTTTTACCAGGAATCAAAAAACTGGTCTACGTTTCAAAAAATTTCCCTTTTAAACCTTTTTAAAAAAAGGAAACACCTTTTTAAAAAAACCCCTTATTTGGCTGGAAAGAAAACTTCCCGCCCCATTTTAAAAACCGGAATTCTCACCAAATTTAAATTTTTTTTTCTTGCACAGAATTAAAAGGATTCAATTTTGTTATGGCGTTTTTTAAAATTTCCCAATTAAAATTTCAAAAGTTATCCCCCAATTTTTTTTTGAAATTCGTCCCTTTTTCCAATAGTCGTTTCAGGAATGCCCACCCCCTTTTTTTTTCCCCTGGAAATTTTCCCCAAAAAGGACCCTTTCACTAAAAAATTTGACCGGGAATCTAAATCTGGTCTACGTTTTGAAAATTCCCAATTTTTTTAAAAAAATAAAACACCTTCTTAAAAAAATTTGCCCTTATTTGGCGGAAAGCCAACTTACCGACGTTTTTAAAAAAACCGGAAATTTCCCTCACCAAACTTAGTTTTTCTTCAAGAATTCCAACGCGATTCAATATGTATGGCGTTTGGGGGGGAAATTCCAGTTATTTTCAAAAAGTTATCCCCTTATTTTTTTTTAAAATTCGTCCCCTTTTTTAAAAATTGTTTCCGGTAAATTTGCCCACCAAATTTTTTTCCCCTAGAAACTTCCCCAAAAGGACCCCATTTCACCGAAATTTGACCGGGAAACCTCTGGTCTACGTTTTGAAAATTCCTTTAAATTTTAAAAAAAATGAAACACCTTCTTAAAAAAACCCATTTTTTATTTGGCGGGAAAACCCAACTTACCACCGTTTTTTAAAACCAGCCAATTCTCACCAAACTTATTTTTTCTTCCGGGAATTAACGCGGTTTTTAAATATGTTTTGGGTTTTTTAAAATTTCCCAAATTAGTTAAAAAGTTATCCCCAAAATGTTTTTTAAATTCGCCCCCTTTTTTCAATTTTGGTTTAGTGACTTGCCCACCATTTTTTTTTTTACCCTAGAAATTTTAACCAAAGTGACTCATTTCACTCGAAATTTTCCCAGGAATCAAAAACTGGTCTACGTTTCGAAATTCCTTTTTTTTAAAAAGGGGAAAACCCCAAAAAAAACCCAATTTTGGTGGAAAGCCAATTACCGACCGATTTTAAAAACCAGCCAATTCTCACCAAACTTATTTTTCTTGCCAAATTCAAGCGGATTCAATATGTATGGGTTTGGGGGAAATTTCCCAATTAGTTAAAAAGGTTACCCCCCACGTTTTTTTGAAATTCGTTTTAAAATAGTCTGTTTCAGTGACATGCCCACCACTATTTTTTACCCTAGAAACTTACCAAATGGACTCATTTCACTCGAAATTTTACCAGGAATCTAAATCTGGTCTACGTTTCGAGAAATTCCTTTAACTTTTAAAAAAAATGAAACCCCTTTCTTGAAAACCGACCTATTTGGCTTGAAAGCCAACTTACCGACCGATTTTAAAGACCGGTCATTTCTCACCAAACTTAGTTTTTCTTACACAGAATACAATTCGGATCTCTAAATATGTATGGCGCTTGTCGAAATTCCAGTTAGTTCAAAAGTTATGCCCCACTTTTTCTTTGAAATTCGTCCCTCTTTCATAGTCTTTTTTCAGTGACATGCCCACCACTATTTTTTTACCCTAGAAACTTACCACAAAGTGCCCCATTTCAGTCGAAATTTTACCAGGAATCTAAAACTGGTCTACGTTTCGAGAAATTTTTTAGCTTTTAAAAAAATGAAACACCTTCTTGAAAAATGACTTTTTGGCTGGAAAGCAACTTACCAACCGATTTTATAAACCGGTAAATTTTCCCACCAAACTTACTTTTTCTTTTTCTTGCACAGAATTCAACGCTGATTACGAATATGTATGGCGTTTGTTGAAATTCCAATAAGTTCAATAGTTATGCTCAACTGTTTCTTTGAAATTCGTCCCCTCTTTCAATAGTGTGTTTATGTGACATGCCCACCACTATTTTTTTTTACCCTAGAAACTTACCAAATTGACCCATTTCACTCGAAATTTGACCAGGAATCTAAATCTGGTCTACGTTTTGAGAAATTCCTTTAACTGTTTTAAAAAAAAATGAAACACCTTCTTGAAAAAACCGACTTATTTGGCTGGAAAGCCAACTTACCAACAGATTTTTAAAAGACCGGTCATTTCACACCAAACTTAGTTTTTCTTACATAGAATTCAACGCTGATTACGAATATGTATGGCGATTGTTGAAATTCCAGTTAGTTCAAAAGTTATGCCCCACTGTTTCTGTAAAATTCGTCCTCTCTTTCAATAGTCTGTATTGTGAATTGCCCACCAAAATTTTTTACCCTAGAAACTTACCAAAGTGACCCATTTTACTCGAAATTTGACCAGGAATCTAAATCTGATCTACGTTTCGAGAAATTCCTTTAGCTTTTTTAAAAAAATGAAACAATTTTTGAAAACCGACCTTTTGGCTTGAAACCCAACTTACCAACACATTTTTAAAAACAACTAATCAATTCTCACCAAACTTATTTTTTTCTTGCACAGAATTCAACGCTGATTACGAATATGTATAGCGCTTGTTGAAATTCCAGTTAGTTCAAAAGTTATGCCCCACTGTTTCTTTGAAATTCGTCCCCTTTCAATAGGTCTGTTTCGTGACATGCCCACCACTATTTTTACCCTAGAAACTTACCAAATGGATTATTTCACTCGAAATTTGACCAGGAATCTAAATCTGGTCTACGTTTCGAGAAATTCCTTTAACTGTTTTAAAAATGAAACACCTTCTTGAAAAAACCGACTTATTTGGCTTTAAAGCCAACTTACCGACCGATTTTAAAAAACCGGTCAATTCTCACCAAACTTAGTTTTTCTTGCACAGAATTCAACGCTGATTACGAATATGTATGGCGCTTGTCGAAATTCCAATTAGTTCAAAGTTATGTCCAACTGTTTTTTTGAAATTTGTCCCCTCTTTCAATAGTGTGTTTCTGTGACATGCCCACCACTATTTTTTTTACCCTAGAAACTTACCACAAAGTGACTCATTTCACTCGAAATTTGACCAGGAATCTAAATCTGGTCTACGTTTCGAGAAATTCCTTTAACTTTTATAAAAAAATGAAACACCTTCTTGAAAAAACCGACCTATTTGGCTTGAAAGCCAACTTACCGACCGATTTTAAAAGACCGGTCATTTCTCACCAAACTTAGTTTTTCTTACACAGAATACAATTCGGATCTCTAATATGTATGGCGCTTGTCGAAATTCCAGTTAGTTCGTTATGCCCCACTTTTTCTTTGAAATTCGTCCCCTCTTTCAATAAATAGTCTGTTTCAGTGACATGCCCACCACTATTTTTTTTACCCTAGAAACTTACCACAAAGTGACCCATTTCAGTCGAAATTTTACCAGGAATCTAAAACTGGTCTACGTTTCGAGAAATTCTTTAGCTTTTAAAAAAAATGAAACACCTTCTTGAAAAAACTGACTTTTTTGGCTGGAAAGCCAACTTACCAACCGATTTTATAAACCGGTCAATTCTCACCAAACTTACTTTTTCTTTTTCTTGCACAGAATTCAACGCTGATTACGAATATGTATGGCGTTTGTTGAAATTCCAATAAGTTCAATAGTTATGCTCAACTGTTTCTTTGAAATTCGTCCCCTCTTTCAATAGTGTGTTTATGTGACATGCCCACCACTATTTTTTACCCTAGAAACTTACCAAATTGACCCATTTCACTCGAAATTTGACCAGGAATCTAAATCTGGTCTACGTTTTGAGAAATTCCTTTAACTGTTTTAAAAAATGAAACACCTTCTTGAAAAAACCGACTTATTTGGCTGGAAAGCCAACTTACCGACAGATTTTAAAAGACCGGTCATTTCACACCAAACTTAGTTTTTCTTACATAGAATTCAACGCTGATTACGAATATGTATGGCGATTGTTGAAATTCCAGTTAGTTCAAAAGTTATGCCCCACTGTTTCTGTAAAATTCGTCCTCTCTTTCAATAGTCTGTATTGTGAATTGCCCACCAAAATTTTTTACCCTAGAAACTTACCAAAGTGACCCATTTTACTCGAAATTTGACCAGGAATCTAAATCTGATCTACGTTTCGAGAAATTCCTTTAGCTTTTTTTAAAAAAATGAAACAACTTTTTGAAAAAACCGACCTTTTTGGCTTGAAACCCAACTTACCAACACATTTTAAACAACTAATCAATTCTCACCAAACTTAGTTTTTCTTGCACAGAATTCAACGCTGATTACGAATATGTATAGCGCTTGTTGAAATTCCAGTTAGTTCAAAAGGTATGCCCACTGTTTCTTTGAAATTCGTCCCCTCTTTCAATAGTCTGTTTCAGTGACATGCCCACCACTATTTTTTTACCCTAGAAACTTACCAAATGGACTCATTTCACTCGAAATTTGACCAGGAATCTAAATCTGGTCAACGTTTCGAGAAATTCCTTTAACTGTTTTTAAAAAATGAAACACCTTCTTGAAAAAACCGACTTATTTGGCTTTAAAGCCAACTTACCGACCGATTTTAAAAAACCGGTCATTTCTCACTAAACTTAGTTTTTCTTACACAGAATTCAATTCGGATCTCTAATATGTATCGCGCTTGTCGAAATTCCAGTTAGTTCAAAAGTTATGCCCCACTGTTTCTTGAAATTCGTCCCCTTTCAATAGTATGTTCCAGTGACATCCCCCATTTTTTTTTCCCAAAAACATACCAAAGTGACCCATTTCACACGAAATTTGACCAGGAATCAAATCTGGTCTACTTTTTGGAAATTCTTTAGCTTTAAAAAATGAAACAACTTTGAAAACTGCCCTTTTTTGGCTTGAAACCCAACTTACCAACACATTTTAAACAACAATCAATTTCACCAAACTTAGTTTTTTTTTGACAGAATTCAACCATTACGAATATGTATAGCGCGTCGAAATTGTTAGTTCGGTATGCCCCATGTTTTTTTTGAAATTCGTCCCTTTTTCAATAGTCTGTTTCAGTGACATGCCCACCATTTTTTTTTTTTCCCTGAAACTTACCAAATGATCATTTCACTCGAAATTGGACCAGGAATCTAAATCTGGTCTACGTTTCGAAAAATTTCTTTAATTTTTAAAAAAAATGAAACACCTTTTTTGAAAACGACCTATTTGGCTTGAAACCCTCCCGACCGATTTTAAAAGACCGGTCATTTCTCACCAAATTAGTTTTTCTTACACAGAATAAAATTGGATCTCTAATTTTATGGCGTTTGTCAAAATTTCCCAGTTAGTTCAAAAGGCCCCATTTTTTTCTTTGAAATTCGTCCCCTTTCAATAGTCTGTTTGTGACATGCCCACCATTTTTTTTTTTCCCTAAAAATTCCAAAAGTGCCCCATTTCAGTCGAAATTTTACCAGGAATCAAAAAACTGGTCTATTTCGAGAAATTTTTTAGCTTTTTAAAAAAAAATGAAACACCTTCTTAAAAAAATGATTTTTTTGGCTGGAAAGCAACTTACCAACCGATTTTTAAACCGGTCAATTCTCACCCAAACTTACTTTTTCTTTTTTTGCACAGAATTCAACGCTGATTACGAATATGTATGGCGTTTGTTGAAATTCCAATAAGTTCAATAGTTATGCTCCAACTGTTTCTTTGAAATTCGTCCCCTTTCAATAGTGTTTTTTGTGACACCCCACCACTTTTTTTTTTTACCCAGAAACTTACCAAATTGCCCCATTTCACTCGAAATTTGACCAGGAATTAAATTGATCAAAAGTTTCGAAAAATTTCCTTTAGCTTTTAAAAATGAAACAATTTTTTGAAAACGACCTTTTTGGCTTGAAACCCAACTTACCAACAATTTTTAAACAACAATCAATTCTCACCAAACTTAGTTTTTTTTTGAAGAATTCAACGCTGATTACGAATATGATAGCGCTTGTTGAAATTCCAGTTAGTTAAAAAGGGCCCCCGTTTTTTTTGAAATTCGCCCCCTTTTTCAATATTTTTCAGTGACATGCCCACCACTTTTTTTTTACCCTAGAAACTTACCAAATGGATTTATTTCACTGAAATTTGACCGGGGCCCCCAAATTGGTCAACGTTTCGAGAAATTCCTTTAACTGTTTTAAAAATGAAACACCTTTTTTAAAAAACCGGACTTATTTGGTTTTTGTTAACTTTACCGACCGATTTTAAAACCGGTAAACTCACCAAACTTTTTTTTTTTTGACGAATTTCAACGCTGAACGAATATGTATAGCTTGTCAAAAATAATTAGTTAAAAAGTTATGTCCAACTGTTCTTTTAAATTTTGCCCCTTTCAATAGTGTTTTCTGTGACATCCCCAAAACCCACATTTCACCCTAGAAACTTACCACAAAGTGAATCATTTCACCGAAATTTGACCAGGAATCTAAATCTGGTCTACGTTTCGGAAATTCCAATTTTTTTATAAAAATGAAACCCCCTTTAAAAAACTACCTATTTGGCTTGAAACCCAACTTCCCGACCGATTTTAAAAGCCCGGGTCATTTTCACTAAATTTATTTTTTCTTACACAGAATTAAATTGGATCTCTAATATGTATGCGCTTGTCGAAATTCCAGTTAGTTAAAAAGTTATGCCCCACTGTTTTTTGAAATTCGCCCCCTTTTTTCAATAGTATGTTCCGTGACATCCCCACCACTATTTTACCCAGAAACATGTACCCATTTCACACAAAATTTGCCCAGGAACAAATTGGCTACGTTTCGAGAAATTTTTTTAGTTTTTTAAAAAAAATGCAACTTTTTGAAAACTGACCTTTTTGGCTTGAAACCCAACTTACCAACAAAATTTTAAAAAACAAAAATTTCACCAAACTTAGTTTTTTTTACAGAATTCAACGCTGATTACGAATATGTATAGCGCTTGTCGAAATTCCAGTTAGTTCAAAAGGTATCCCCCACGTTTTTTTTAAAATTTCCCCCTCTTTCAATAGTCTGTTTCCCGGACATGCCCACCACTATTTTTACCCTAAAAATTTCCCAAAAGGGGACTATTTCACTGAAATTTGACCAGAATCTAAATCTGGTCAAGTTTCGAGAAATTCCCTTTAACTGTTTTAAAAATGAAACACCTTCTTAAAAACCCGACTTTTTTGGGTTTTTAAAATTTTTCCCGACCGATTTTAAAAAACCGGTCATTTCTCACTAAACTTAGTTTTTTTTACACATAATTAAACGATCTCTAATATGTATCGCGCTTGTCGAAATTCCAGTTAGTTCAAAAGTTATCCCCACTGTTTCTTGAAATTGCCCCCTCTTTCAATAGTATGTTCCAGTGACATGCCCACCACTTTTTTTTCCCCTAGAAACATCCCAAAAGGACCCATTTCACACGAAATTTGACCAGAATCAAACTGGTCTACGTTTCGAGAAATTCTTTAGTTTTTAAAAAAAATGAAAAAATTTTTAAAAAAAACTGACCTTTTTTGAAACCCAACTTACCAACACATTTTAAACAACTAATCAATTCTCACCAAACTTATTTTTTCTTGAGAATTCAACGCTGTTTACGAATATGTATAGCGCTTTCGAAATTAGTTAGTTCAAAATTTGCCCCACTGTTTCTTTGAAATTGTCCCCTTTCAATAGTCTGTTTCAGTGACATGCCCACCCTTTTTTTTTTACCCTGAAACTTACCAAATGGACTATTTCCCCTAAATTTGCCCAAAGGAACAAATCTGGTCTACTTTCGAGAAATTCCTTTAATTTTTAAAAAAAATGAAACACCTTCTTAAAAAAACGACCTATTTGGTTGAAAGCCAACTTAGACCGATTTTAAAAGACCGGTCATTTCTCACCAAACTTAGTTTTTCTTACACAGAATACAATTGGGATCTCTAATATGTATGGCGCTTGTCGAAATTGTTAGTTCAAAAGTTATCCCCCACTTTTTTTTGAAATTGTCCCTCTTTCAATAGTCTGTTTAGTGACATGCCCCCCATTTTTTTTACCCTAAAAATTTACCACAAAGTGCCCCATTTCAGGAAATTTTACCGGGAATCTAAAACTGGTCTACGTTTCGAGAAATTTTTAGTTTTTAAAAAAATAAAACACCTTCTTGAAAAACGACTTTTTTAAAAGTTAACCCCAACCGATTTTTTAAACCCGTCAATTTCACCAAACTTATTTTTTTTTTTTTTGCACAGAATTCAACGCTGATTACGAATATGTATGGCGTTTGTTGAAATTCCAATAAGTTCAATAGTTATGTCAACTGTTTTTTTTTTGAAATTGTCCCCTTTCAATAGTTGTTTAGGGACATGCCCACCACTTTTTTTTTTTACCCTAGAAATTTAAAACCCAAATTGACCCATTTCACTGAAATTTGACCAGAATCAAATCTGGTTACGTTTTGAAAAATTTCCCTTTTTAACTTTTTTAAAAAAAAATGAAACCCCTTTCAAAAAAACTGACTTATTTGGCGGGAAAGCCAACTTACCGACAGATTTTAAAAAGACGGTCATTTCACACCAAATTTAGTTTTTCTTACATAGAATTCAACGTTGATAGAATATGTATGGCGATTGTTAAAATTTCCAGTTAGTTCAAAAGTTATGCCCCATGTTTCTGTAAAATTCGTCCTCTTTCAATAGTCTGTATTGTGAATTGCCCACCAAAATTTTTTACCCTAGAAATTTCCCAAAAGGACCCATTTTACCCCGAAATTTGACCAGAATCTAAATCTGATCTACGTTTCGAAAAATTCTTTAGTTTTTTTAAAAAAATGAAACAATTTTTGAAAACCGACCTTTTTGGTTTGAAACCCAACCCAAACCATTTTAAACAACTAATCAATTCTCACCAAACTTAGTTTTTCTTGAAAGAACAACGCTGATTACGAATATGTATGGCGCTTGTCTAAATTCCAGTTAGTTCAAAAGTTATGTCCCACTGTTTCTGAAATTCGTCCCCTTTCAATAGTACCAGTGACATGCCCCCCAAATTTTTTTTTTACCCTAGAAATTTACCGGATTTATTTCACTAAAATTTTGACCGGGAAACAAATCTGGTCTACGTTTCGAGAAACCCCTTTTAACTTTTTTAAAAAATGAAACACCTCCTTGAAAACGACTTATTTGGCTGGAAAGTTAACTTACGACCGATTTTAAAAACCGGTCAATTCTCACCAAACTTGTTTTTCTTGCACAGAATTCAACGCTGATTACGAATATGTATGGCGCTTGTCGAAAATCCAAATAGTTCAAAGTTATGTCCAACTGTTCTTTTTAAATTTGTCCCCTCTTTCAATAGTGTGTTTCTCTGACATGCCCACCACAATTTTTTTTTTCCAGAAACTTACGAAAGTGACCCATTTCAGTCGAAATTTTACCAGGAACCTAAAACGGGTCTACGTTTCGAGAAATTAGTTTAACTGTTTTAAAAAAATGAAACACCTTCTTGAAAAAACTGACTTATTTCGCTGGAAAGCCAAATTACCGACCGATTTTAAAACACCGGTCATTTCTCACCAAACTTAGTTTTTCTTACACAGAATTCAACGCTGATTACGAATATGTATGGCGTTTGTTGAAATTCCAATTAGTTCAAAAGTTATGCCCAACTTTTTTTTTTTTTAAATTCGTCCCCTCTTTCAATAGTCAGTTTCAGTGACTTGCCCACCATTATTTTTTTTTACCCTAGAAACTTACCAAAGTGACCCATTTCACTCGAAATTTGACCAGGAATCTAAATCTGGTCTACGTTTCGAGAAATTCCTTTAACTTTTTAAAATGAAACAACTTGAAAACTGACTTATTTGGCTGGAAAGTTAACTTTACCGCCCGGGTTTTTTAAAACCGGGCCCAAATTTCTCACCAAATTTAGTTTTTCTTGCACAGATATCAACGCTGATTACGAATATGTATGGCGCTTGTCAAAATTCCAATTAGTTTAAAGTTATGTCCAACTGTTTTTTTGAAATTTGTCCCCTCTTTCAATAGTCAGTTTCAGTGACTTGCCCACCATTATTTTTTTTTACCCTAGAAACTTACCAAACTGACCCATTTCACACGAAATTTGACCAGGAATCCAAATCTGGTCTACCTTTCGAGAAATTCCTTTAACTTTTATAAAAAAATGAAAAACCTTCTTAAAAAACTGACTTATTTGGTTGAAGTAACTTACCGACCGATTTTAAAAACCGGTCAATTTCACCAAACTTAGTTTTTCTTCTTGAAAGAATTCAACGCGGGATTACGAATATTGTATGGCGCTTGTCGAAAATCCAATTAGTTCAAAGTTATGTCCAACTGTTCTTTTTAAATTTGTCCCCTCTTTCAATAGTGTGTTTCTGTGACATGCCCACCACTATTTTTTTTCCCTTTAGAAACTTACCGGGTGACTCATTTCACTCAAAATTTTGGGACCAGGAATCTAAATTGGTCTACGTTTCGAGAAATTCCTTTAACTTTTATAAAAAATGAAAACACCTTCTTGAAAAAACCGACTTATTTGGCTGGAAAGCCAACTTACCGACAGATTTTTAAAAGACCGGTCATTTCTCACCAAACTTAGTTTTTCTTACACAGAATTCAACGGATCTCTAATATGTATGGCGCTTGTCGAAATTCCAGTTAGTTCAAAAGTTATGCCCCACTTTTTCTTTGAAATTCGTCCCCTCTTTCAATAGTCTGTTTCAGTGACATGCCCACCACTATTTTTTTTTACCCTAGAAACTTACGAAAGTGACCCATTTCAGTCGAAATTTTACCAGGAATCTAAAACTGGTCTACGTTTCGAGAAATTCCTTTAACTGTTTTAAAAATGAAACACCTTCTTGAAAAACTGACTTATTTCGCTGGAAAGCCAACTTACCGACCGATTTTAAAACACCGGTCATTTCTCACCAAACTTAATTTTTCTTACACAGAATGCAACGCTGATTACGAATATGTATGGCGTTTGTTGAAATTCCAATTAGTTCAAATGTTATGCTCAACTTTTTTTTTTTGAAAATAGCCCCCTCTTTTAAATAGTCGTTTGGAATTGCCCACCACTACTTTTTTTCCCCAGAAACTTACCAAAGTGGCCTATTTCACCGAAATATAAAAGAATCTAAATTGGTCTACGTTTCGGAAATTTTTTTAACTTTTTT
>BMAV01013787.1:0-27907 GCA_019973955.1 Trichonephila inaurata madagascariensis | reverse complement strand
CCAACTAAGTATAGTTAAATTAATTATAAAATATCTTGTGTGGTACAAAAAACATTTATAAGTGTATTATATCAGTGTAAATGTGTATTTCAATTTTTATTAAGTGAAAATGTATTTTATTTGTTTACCTTCAGTAAATTAACAATTTTTTTAAGTAATCATTTAACTGCGACCATTCAATATGCTCGCGCCCACCCATAGAGTTATTAACCCCCCCTAGAAGGACGGGCTCCCCAGTTTAAAAACGTGATCTAGAGCCAACTAAAAAACTCAGTATGGTTGTGTTTGTGTTCCAGAACAATAAAGAAACATTACCGAAATTTCGATTTTGAACTAGAAATCTGCAAAAAAAGTTATGTTTAATTTATAACATTAGAGATCAAATGTATAAAACACATTGCCAATGGGAAAAACTATTTGGTCTAACGCAGTGCTTCTCAAACTTTCAATACTGGGCCCCCTTTTCAATAAAAATTTTTATCGCGCCCCTCCTTATACATTAATAATATACTGAATGCAATAATAATGCACTTTTGACGCAAAAGCTACAATACAAATCTTAATTAAAAAACCGCAAATTAATAACATAAGTATTAAATTTTGTATATGTTACTTTTTTTAAGAAAAAAAAAAAAAATTAAGTAATGGGATAAGTATGATGTTATTTTTCCTTTCTAATTTTTTTAAATTGGAACATATTGCAAAATGCGGGGGCGCAAAGAAAAAAAATATAGATATCAGCTAAATATGAAAAAGAACTCGGGGGGAAATTTCAAAAAAACTTGCCTGCAAGAAAAGGGCCATGGAAGTCGCTAATACTTTTTAAAACTTGTTCTTAATTCAGTATTAATAAGATAAGTTTTAAATTTTTTATATATGTTACTTTAAGTAAATTATTTTTATGATAGGTTAATTATTTTTTTTTTTTTTCTCTAATTTTTTAAATTGAAACAGATTGAGAAATAATTTTTAAATTAAAAGATTTATTTCCTTCAAGATCCATTTCTAAAAGTAAAAAATGTCTTTAAAAAAACATAATCATTTTTTCTTTACATATCCATTACATCTGGCATTCTCGCGAACGTTCAGGGAATCTAGGAAACTAACAGACGTCTGCATAAAACATGTAAAAATGCTGTTCCTCGTACAATTCTATATCTTGGCCCGACGATTAGCAACCGAATCTCTCTTGAAATACATTTCATAATTCACGCGTTAATTGTAATTCACGGTTTTAAATTTACGGAGGGGATTAAAAAAAAATCATAGATATATTTTAAATCACGGGAATTGACGATAATAAAGTCAACAAGCACAGACGGGGGGCAAATTGATGGAAAGTTACGAATGGGTTGGGGATCCATTTCAAAATACTCAGAAGGGTCTCAACTGCCGAAAAAAATCTTCATAGATTTCACATGCAGTGACAAAATTTAAAAGGGCAATTTTGTAATAAATCACTCTTTGAATTCGGGATAGGGGTGGATGCTGAATTTTCTGCACTAAAAACAAAAGATTTCATACAACCATTTTAACATCATACCTATGTGAACCCGGTTTTTCGAATGGCTTTTTGAAACAAAAAAGATCTGAGCTAAATATAAAAAAAATAACCTGAGTGCCAATTTCAATTTTTTACCCTTTCCTTAAAAAAAATTTTTGCTCTGCAAGACAAAAGGAAGCCCTGATAATTATTAAACTTGTTCTTATACTGGCTGAAGTACCCACCTTAACAGGGTTTTTATTTTTTTAAAAGTGATAATACATTATTCTTGATATAAAGCAATTGTAAGGAGAGTAAAACTAAGTATGACAATGTATACAAAATGTAAAATGATTTATTAAAAAACCTTTATAAAGGTTTTAATAAAATTTTTGGGAGAATTAGCATTTAGAATAAAAATTAAAAAAAAAAAAAATTTAAAAATAACAATTGTGTTATTTTTTAAAATTTAAAGGGAAAGCCCGGGGTCAAAAAAGTAATTTTTTTTTGGTTTGTGTTTTTTTTTTAAAAAGGGAAAAACCGTAGGTGTACCTGTCAAATTTGGGCCCCCCCCTTTTTTTTATTTATTTTAATTCAAGATAAAAATCCAAAATTTTGGTTTTTTTCCAAGAAAAAATTTCCATTTAAGGGGTTTTTCTTATTTTTTTTAAATTTAAAATACCAAAAATAAATTTGTTAAAAAGTTACTTTTTAAAAAAAACAAAAAGGGGGGGAATTTTTTAAATTCAGGAAAATTTTTGAAAAAACCCCAAATTTTTTCAGATTTTAATTTTAAATTTTTTTTTATCGCAAACATTAACTTTTCCGTTTTTTTCTTTTTCATTAAACCCTTTTTTGGTACCCCAGGAAAAACTTTTTTTAAAATTTTAATGTGCTTTGAAAAAATTTTTTTTTCTTTTTTTTATTTTTTAAATTTACTTTTTAAAGTATTTTTATTATTTAGCAATTTTCCCCGTTTTATAGAAATTTTCCCTTTAAGGGGTACAATGCCCCTTTTTTTATATTCGTTTTTTATTTTAAAATAAAATTTGTAAACATAAATTTAAAAAAACCCCAATTATTTAAAAAAACCATTTAAAAAATATTTTTAAAAAATTTTCCAATCTTAAAACACAAATTTTAAATTCTAAAAAGTTTTCCATCCCAAAAAAAAGGGGAAAACAAATTTTTTTTTAAAAAAACCTATTTAAATTTTCCCAAAGGATTAACAAAAAACATTTTATAAAAAATAAGATTTTGTATTTTAAAGCGTTCCAAAAAAAAATCTTTTAAACCTTTCCAAAAATTATATTATCATAAAATCTTTTAATTAAAAAAAAATTATATAATTTAAATTTAAAAAAATGGGGAAACCCCCTAAGGAAAGCCGCGAAAGGGGGCTAATAAAAAACCCCCTGGTTAAAAAAGAAACAAAAATTTTTTTTTTTTAAAAAGGATGATATTGGGTTAAAAAACATTTTATATTTTTTCCCAAGTTTATAAATCTACATTAAAACTGATTTTTTAATTTTCAAAAATTTTGTTTTTTTATTCCAGTAAATTAATTTTTTTAACCTTTTATTTTCGATATGCTCGCGCCCCCTTGAAGGGTTATCGCGCGCCCCCAGGGGGGCGCGCCCCATAGTTTGAGAAACACTGGTCTAACGAAAGTAAAACATAAACATTTCAAAGTGAACATTTGAAAACAGGATGTGTGATATTGAACAGGAGATGAATCATACCCAACCGGCATTTAACTCAGTTCTTCTCAAAGTTTCTATATATGCTACCCAATATTCAATCATGATTTTCATCACGTGTCTCCGCCCATCAATACAATATAACAATGTATTTAATTCAACAATACATTTTAACACAAAAGCTATAATACAACTTTTAACATATATAAACCTCTCACTCAGCCAAAGCGTTAACTGCCCAGGACGTACATACACGTCGTTACAAAATACGATATTTTCTATGCATTGCTATCCATACAATTATTCCGAAGGCTTTGGAATGCAACAAAAGGACACTGAACAAGTTTGCGAAGGATTTACAGAGGATTTCAGTGGATTTGCTTATTTATTCCTTTTCTCGCCCCCACCTCTCAAAACATTACATACGCGCGCCTACTTGAAAAATGTGAGCGTTGGGGAGCGAGTCCCGTAACTTTAATTCAGCAGTTAAGGGAATAGTTATAAATTGTACAAATTATCAAGATAAGTGTTAATTGTTGTACATAATTTTATATATGAGAAGCCCATGGGGTCATTGGTAATTATTAAGATTGTTATTACTTTAGTATTGTTAAATTAACTATAAAATACATTGTCCCGTCCGTTCTGATTCATTTATAATATAAGTGTATTATATCAGTGTAAGTGAGTATTTTATTTGTTGTTATGCCAGAATGTATTTGTTTACTTTCAATAAATTAATAATTTTTTTAGAATAATCTTTTGTTTTAGACTTTCCAATATTTTAGCGCCCCTCACGCAGAGTTATCATGCCCTTCCAGGGGGGGGGCGCCCCCTACAGTTTGAGAAAAGCTGTCAAACCACTAGGCTACTACTGCCATTAAATGTACAATGGAAGCCTCCGTAGAAGCACGAAAATATCAATTCGATGCGATAACTCAGTATCTCAACATGTTTGGTTTAATATTTTGAAAGGTTGCATATATTCATGTCTTACCGTCGGAAACATCAATTTGTAGCAATGAGACAAACACCTGATACGTGATGTAGCCTTAGAAAATAAATTTCACGGAGTGATGCCAGGGTTGTGATGAAGCCAATGATGAAGAGTTGAGTCCTGATGTGTTATGCGACCAATTGTGGGGAAATTTGTCACTTAAAACCCCAAAATCAGTTGAATGTTGACGGTGTTTCTTGACATCGTGCTGTAGAATGGAATCCCCCGATTCTTCTTCCAACTGTGACAACAATCAAACTTGTTGTGCATGTGCAAATGGTTAATCTCATCAATAGTTTTTTCATGGAAAAAGAATCAGCTGAAAATGTTTTTGTCTTTCGACAATGCACTAAATTGGTGATTCGGATTTTACTTTATTTGTGGCATGTGAGTTAGAATTTCCTGAGATGGGCGCTTCACTTTTCAGACTTAAAATCTCACCTTGTTACGTTACACAATTTTATACGTGGTCTGCATCCATCTAATAAACGTTAAGAAACTGACCAAATTGTTTCCATACTTCTTTATCGCCTAACTCGGTACAATTCACATGGTTTTGTGATAGTAAATCTCCTCCGCAATGTTCCATACTACTCTAAAAACATCTTTAGTTCCCAGTTGGCATGTCAGTTGATTTGTTCAGACTGATGATTAATTAAAGTGTTTTGATTATGAGAAAGGGACCACGGTAGCCTAGTGGTTATGATCACAGACTCGTGACCGGACTGTCGTGGGTTCGAGTCCTGATGCAACTGAATTAATTGATTGAATATTAACGTCGCACTGTTCAGCTACACGAGGGCTTTTGGCGACACACCTCATAATTTTGAACCATGGTCAAGTGACGTGGACGACACCTCTCCTAACTACCACACCACACCAGCGGGAGGACGTTTCAGATCTCGACAGATTTAACGTGCATCGCTGCCCTACACGGCGGGTCTTTAGTGGTACTGCATCATTTGGTCAAAGTTGAGAAATACAAGGTCCGAAGCAAATAACCTTTGGGTTGATTTATAGAGAGTGCGACATTTATATATCTCATCGAGTACAATAAATATTTTCTTCACATACATATGCGCGACTCAATCTGTTTCAAATGCATCCCTTTTTCATGAAACTTTCCAAATCATCCATTGATCAAGTAAAACATTTTTCTATTAATGACGAAAGCCTTGTTGAAAATTTTGATGTCTCTTGTTACGCCATCTATCGCCCTCTTTATAAATTTTAAACTGCTATTTTTGTTTCCCGACGATCAACAAATTTATTATTAGGGGCAGGGGGGGGGGTGCTCACAGCTCTTCGAAATTAGTGCTTTTATTGGAACTAGTTTGATATCATAGGGAACGTGCCAATTTGTTGTTTACGTTCGCCAAGATGGACAATAACATTACAATACGATTACTTTGATATTTTTTCAGTTTTTGAATATTGCAAGTTTCCAGTACTTTTTAATTGATATTCATTATTAATGTTATTATATATATTATGTAATTATAGTATTAATAATATAATATAAAAAAAATATTATATGTAATAATCATAATATTGATTACTTAAAATAATTACATACTATGTTATTGATTTATAATCATTATTTTGTTATTCATTTATAATTATTATTATGGTACTTATAATTTATATATATATTTTACGTTACATGAGTATTCTTATGAATCATTTTTATATTACAATACGATGTGATTTTATATTCTTTTTTATAATTACTCTATTATAAATTATATTAAATTATGTATAATAATTAGTATTAAATCATACTATATGAATATTAAAAAACTATAATTTAATTACTATTAAATTATAGCATTATTATTATATACTGCATAATATTATTAGCACATGTAACTTTTTTTTATATAACACATTGTTATTCATTATTTATTGAATGATCTTAGTTATTCTCGAGTGAGTGAATATTAACGTCGCATTGTTCATCTACACGAGGGCTTTTGGCGACGCACCACGTAATTTTGAACCATGGTTAAGTGACGTGGACGACACCCAGCTGGCAACCCCCTCTCCTAACTACCACACCAGCGGGAGGACATTTCAGCTCTGTACAGATTTAGCATGTATCGCTGCCCTACACGGCGGGACTTTAGTGGTACTGGGCTCGAACTCATGAAGTGCCTGCCATGATCCGATACCTTGACCACTGGGCTACCGCAGCCCCTTAGTTATTCTCACACACAATCTCTTTCTATAATCTCTTTCTATATTTTTCTATATTTTCTTATAGAATCGTCAGGAAGATAATTTTTAAAAAAATGTGTACTTGGAAAACATTTTTTTAAAATTATCTTCCTCATGATTCTATACCGCTAAGCCGCCATCTTGGATTCTATTCCAGTAACAACAAGCGTTGCTTGGGGTGATTACTTTATCGAGTGAGTGTATGGGTTTATGGCGCAAGAGCCAAATCCGGCTAAGCTGCGCCAAACATTTGTTAAAATTTGAAACTAATTTTTTTTATGGTATTAAAAATAATTGACAATCCCCTCTCAGTAAAATTTAAAATATCAGAGTATGTGTAAGAAACTTATTCTAATGATAATAGCAAATACATTGTGGTGGGGTGTTACCCCCACCATGTCGAGTAAGATCTTAAAACAACGGATAGATTTAAAACAAAGAAAGGCATAAGGTAAAAATTAAATTGATGTATGATAGAAATGTAAAATTTTGTATTAACATTTAATTGAGTACGTTACAAGATGTTTTAAAACAATTTTTTTTCTTTTAATTCCGACTTTTTTGTAACGGGTTGGAGTCAACGTATAAGAGTATTCTTCATTTTTCCAAGCTTCAGTCTGCCACCATTCTTCCGAAAAATTTTTTATTTCCCCTAAGGCAGCGTTTCTCAAACTATGGGGTGCGCAACCCTTGGGGGGCATGATAATTCTACGAGAAGGGCGCGAGCATATTGAAAAGTCGAAAACAAAAGATTATTTAAAAAATTAATTCACTGAAAGTAAACAAACAAAAAACTTTCTAATATAAAATATAAAATGCATATTTACACTGATATAATACACTTATAAATGCATCAGCACTGTACAATGTATTTTATTATTAGTTTAACAATACTAAGTTAAGAACAAATTTGATAATTATCTGTGACCCCATGGGTTTGTATTAACACTTATCTTGATAATTTGTACGGCTTATAATTAATTCCTTAAAAGCCGATTAAAAGTTACGCGATTCGTTCCTCATTGCCACCGTTTTTCATGTAGACGAGCGTATTTTGATGTTTTTTTAGGGGAGGAGAAAAGGAATAAATAAGCAAATCCTCTGAAATAAGTAAATCCTTCGCAAACACTGTGAAAGTCCTTTTATTGCAGTACAAAGCCTTCGGAATAATTTTATAGATAGCAGTGCACAGAAAAGATCATACTTCGCGGAAAGATGCATATATACGTCCATAAAATTAATACTTTGACTGAGCGAGACGTTTATATACGTAGGTGGCACATAAGAGGTTAAAGTCATATTGTATCTTTAGTGTCAAAGTATAGTATTATTGAATTCAATACATTGTTATTGTTTGAAGGAGGGCGCGATGAAAATGATGATTGAATAGTGGTTCACGTATATTGAAAGTTAGAGAAGCACTGCCCTTAAGAATTATTTTTCTTTGGCGATTCCATCTCTTCCTCACAGTATCGTATAGAAGCATGTCCTCGTCCAATGTATCCTGTAAAGGTGTGTTTTTTTTTTAGGTTTGTGTGAGGCGTCAATTGTATGTCTATTTTGGAGGTAATACATCTTTTAGGACGTCTTTTCTTGCGGCTTTTTGAAGTTTGTTTTGCATCCTGGCATGTAGAAGGTATGGTATTGGATATAGAGGTTTTAGTTTCAACCGCAGGACATGTTTCAGCTGGTAAGGGTGTAAACATTGATACATAGGATGAAGAAAGTGCTTTATTAGATGAAGAAAATGCAGCAGATGTAGATAAACTATTAGATGTAGTGGAAGTAGTATCTATTAAAGGAACAGATAGAGTTGAGATTCTGATGACGAGGTAACTGTTACAGAATATGTGGATGGTAAGAGGTTTGCTTGAGTTGTGGTTGATGAGATTTATTAACTACAGGTATTTTGGAAGACATTATTGGCTTTGGAATGGATACCAAAGGTTACAGTAGTTTTAAAGGAGGACATACTATTTTTGTAATATTTTCTTCAGTTTGAGTTGTTGTGGTTACAGTTGAGGGTTTGGTAGCTTGTGCGTATGTTTGGGACGATTGTGGAGCTATTAATTTCCGTGCTTCTACATATGAAATATTTCTATTTGTTTTAATAGCTTGGATTTCTTTTTCTGTTTCCCATTTTGAGCATAATTTTGAGTCTGATGAATGAGACTGGGAGCAATTAACGCATTTCGGCTCTAGAGTACAATCTGTGGAAGAATGCCCAACAGTTGCACATCTAGAGCACGTCGATTGTCCACAGCAAGCAGTCTGTGAGTGTCCAAACCTCTGGCATTTAAAGCAGCGCAGAGGATTCGGATTGTATGAACGGATTTTACAGCTTAAGTAGCCAGCTTTTATTGTTTTCGGTAGATTCGGGGTATTGAATGTTAGTATTAAATGTTTTGTAGGAATAATTGTAGCATCTTTTTTTATAGTAATTCTTCTGACTTGAATGACACCCTGATCAGAGAACTCATCAAGGATTTCCGCTTCAGGAGTGCTCAACAAGTCAGGTCTAGAAATGACACCCCGAGAAGTATTTAGTGAGTTGTGAGGACTTATTGTTTGAGGAGAATCAAGAAAAGATTTGGCAAGTAAGAAAGACTTCGTTTGCAGAGCAGAGTTTGTTTCAATTAATAAATCACCGGATCGTAAACGTTTTACTGATTTAGGTTCATCTCCTATTCCTATTAGTGCTTTGTGGATAGCAAATGCGACTTTTTCATCATATTATTGTTTGGCAGAGATAAAATCAAGAATCGTGAATGTTTAGAAATAACGTCTATGTTTAGGTTAGGTAAAACAAGGCCTTTACTCGGGCACAGCTGCTTTGGATCCATAAGTACGCGTACATAACTTCGTCCTGGCTTGCCTCCACCCACCACGGAGTCCAACAAGGGAGGCAGTGTGCCGGTCATCTGGCAAATACCAGGCACGGCACTTACCTGGAGTACACCCAGAATATAGTGATACAGTCCAGGGTGAGGATCCAACGGGTAAACCCGACACCCCTTATCTGCAGTACTAACCCTACAGCAGTGTCTCTTCGGGGATACCGAAAAGAGGTACTACCAGCCGATTGACAGGAGCGGGCTCACTCCTGCCTCCCATCTACAGCGAAACGTGGGCCAAAGGTATTCCCAGGACACCATTTTCCTCCTTACGGGACGCCGCACACGGCAAAGATGCGGGTTGGCTAACCAACGGTGTTAGTCGAAAACAATTAAAGCAACATAATTAAAGTATTGAAAGAAATATACGAAAAAGAAACTAAATAAACTCAATACAAAAGGTAAACCAAAATATGTTAATAATAAATAGTACAACGATTTAATCATGTACATCTTAAAGAACATTGGTCTGTGGTCTCGACGTGAAAGGAAGAAAAGGGAAATTTGAATGGCAAGAAGGAGGACCGAAAATAGAGAGAGAGAAGGATCACTAAGGTATCCCGAGTTAGTGACATCCGTGTTTACCAAAGACAGTAAACCCCTTGGGAAAAGGAAAAGATCACTAGGGCACCTCGGGATTGTGACACCCGTACTCCCCTAAAGATGATGAGCCCCCTGAGAGGGATTACTTTATCGAACAACCCCGTGATATCAAACTAGCACCTTTTTATTTATGTACACTCGGTATATTGAGGCTCAAATTCTCCCAATGGAGTGGTGTAAAAGTAAACGGGTGAATGTAGTTGTCATCCTTATCAGTTGACAGTGGTTCATTATGACAGGGCCTATCATCAACTTCTTACGTGTTAAATACGAAATCAATCCATATCCACAGTTCCTTGGAAACCATGAAATAACCGCTTACTTGTATTGAATTATACAATTCAATTATTCGGAGCAATAGTAAGCTTACAATTTAATCAACGCGAGCTTGTTCTAACAATTTTTTGAAGTTTCAAATGAGGATTAAAAAGGATTTCAAATAGGATTTCTATTAGTATTAAAGCTTCTTAGCGATTCGAACTAAGTTCTGAAACTTAATCTTTTAGTTGCCAAGTCTGGAATTATAATCATCTAATCTAGAAATTGGATCTGAAATTAGTCGCCAGACGCGGGACGGATCTGAAAATGGGAAACCTTTAATCATGATGATCCTCGTCAGGACAATGGGAAACAAATATCAAATTTTTGTATTGCTATGTATTTTGTTTGTTTTGTACAAGTGAGCAAAATTTCGAATAAATCTGACCTTTTAAAGAGAGTAAAAAATGAATTCAAAGATTCCGTTCCATACAAGAGAAGCTTATAAATGGGTTTTAAAAAGCTTAAGGGGCATAGTACGATTCAATTGACAAAAATCGGTCAAAAAACCAAATCTAATTTTTCTAACCTAAAAATTATTCTTTATATACTTTTCTCAAAAAATTTGAAAACTCTAAGCTTAAGAAACGCAGAATTGTAATAGCTTTTACATTCATTTTTATTCACATCCTCATGGCAAATCAAAACTTTAAACTTACTTATCTCAGAAAGGTAAAATAACTAGTTTGTCTTCATTTAAAATGCTAAGGCTTTTTTTCCTATTGTGCCTAATGCTTTGAATTTTTTTTTATCTATTGTTAATAGTACATGTTACAAAAGTTGGTATAAATTTTTGAATCAAAGCAATACTTATTTTTTTCAAAAATCATTGAAGTTAGAATTTGCTAATTTTTTAAGGAATTTTTAATAAGGATTCATAAAAAGAAGTATTGTTCAAACACCAATCGTGTTATCGTAAAATGCATACCAACTTTTGTTGTATATAGTTTGACGTACTGGTAAATCAAATTTCATGCGTGTACGTAAATTTTTGTAGGAGGAGTAGCATTTTAAAATCACTTCACAAATTTTAAGTTTTTTCCTTAAAAAGTTAAATGGCTAACTTTTTTTTATGAAATTTTGAGCACAAAATCTGTTTAACATAGTATACACACACAGAAAGCAATAGAAAAATTTTGGAAATCCTTAAATTACAAATTTTTGCCTAAATCGTACCATGTCCCCTTAACTTATTGATAGATTATTCAGGTCTCACTATGAAACAAGACAGATGAACTTTTAATTTTACATCATGACCACGTGTGACGGGGACACAGTTTCTGTATAAACTAGCGCTCTCACTCTCCGAACATCTACTCTACACAACGTGACGACTTTAAACCTCGAAAGGTTTAACATGCATCATTCCTTGGTGAGTCTTCAGTGACTTGAGCAATTAAAATCAAAACTCGATAGCCACAGCACCGATAAAGGTTACCACTGCTAGTCATTATGCTTGAAATGAAATCTAAATGTTAAGTGTATCCGCTTCGTTTGATCTTTTAAGATGAAAACATTTTTACATACGCGTTAATAAAGTAAATTTCTTTTAGTTAGACATAATCCACATTGCACTGTTTTTGCAGCTATATACAGTAATTTTAATAAGGTTTTTAAATCCTGCATTTACTGTAGTTATATTTTTAAGCTGTGTTACACACATTATAACAGTTTTACTTGAAAAAAATTTTACTTCAATTCTGATCAATTAATCATGGTATTTTTCAAATAAACTAACAAACGAATTGTTAAAAATAATATATGAAACAAAATACTTTAACACTGGTCGTCATTTGGAACTATTATACAGCTGTATAGATAATCAACTGCAGCACCTTCAAAAAAAACGTAGATTTTCCTTGGAGGAATAAAACATTTACTTTTAATCAAATGCGTTTCACCACTTCCAGAATCCGCATTTAAATTTTTTTAAAATTTTGAAATTGATGGTGAAGTGAAAAAAATCTTTTTTTTTTTTCAGCATTATTTGAAAACTACTTACAGACATAACTCATTTTTCCTATTCACACATATATATAACAGTTTAAAAAAATTCCTGTATTTAAATCATAACTTATTTTTAAGTAATGCTCCACTTGTAAGAAAGTGCTGCCATCTATCGATAATACGAGCAATTTCATAACAGGACACGCAAATCATTTATTTCTTTGGTCCACTAATAGATGACGCTACTAATAGGAGTATTCAAGATATGTAAAATGCAATTTATTTCATTATTTTAACAAATTTTTAAAGCGCGTGTACTAAATAACAAATTATTTTTTTTGGAAGAAAGAGGGGGGAGGGTCTGTATTTTACATGATGTGATTTTAAGTAAAAATCTATATCGATGTGTTTATTAAATGAACATCAATGTATTTTTCTTAAACTTACATTCATTCTAACATTTTCTATTTAAAACTTTTTGAAAAGAAAATAATTGATATCTTTTAATGCATCTTTAAAAGAAAATTTTGATTATACCGAAAGTTTTAAACCTGTTGACATTTTTTTTGTTTCATGCAACTCTCTCCCAAAAATAGCTTTAATTCGTTATTATTTAAATAAGCTAAAACATTTATTGCTAAATTTTTTAATATATTGGACATCTATATAGCTTGTGGAGTTATTTGCATACAATTTAAATTTTTTGATTAATTTCAAAGATATATACTTAAAGTCCGGCGCGTATAACATGCACTTTTAAAACAAAAATTAAGATTGAAATTTACGGTTGCTTGTTATACGCTAGGTATAAAAATGAGAGCATAAAGACAACTAGACTTCTCCATGAATCGAAATACTGTTTCTTTTAAACAAATGACGTAACTTATGAACTTAATAAACTGTATTTCTAGGAATGTGCTATTTTGTTCAAAGGTCTGACGAGGGGGGAGGGGGGAGGGATAATACCTCACAAATAACTAAAAACATAAGAACACTACATACGTACATTTCAGGTTTCTTCATAAAAAAGACAATGGACGTTTTACGGTAAAAATACCCTCAAAAAAAGTGCAGCTTGAAAGTATATATCCGCGTTTTACGCCGAATTTTACGGTAAACAGACTGAATAATATGACACAGAATAACGTTAACGGCTTAGTAACGTTTGAATCAGAGTTTCTCAAACTGTGGGGCACGCCCCTCTTGAGGAGCGTGATATCTCTACGAAGGGGGCGCGAGCATACTGAAAAGTTGAAAACTAAAGATTATTCAAAACATTATTAATTTACTAAAAGTAAGGAAACAAAATACTTTCTGACATAATAACATATAAAATACACATTTACACTGATATAATACACTTATATATATAAAAATATCTGTACTGTACAATGTATTTTATTACTGATTTAACAATACTAAGTTAAGAACAAGCTTGATAATTACCAGGGACCCCATGGGCTTGTGTATTGACACTTACTTGATGATTTTTGTATGGTTTATAATTAATTCCTTAACTGCCGATTAAAAGTTACGTGGTTTGATCCCCAATGCCAGGGTTTTCCACGTAGACGCGTATTTTTGGGGAAAGGGGGAAGAATAAATAAGTAAAATCCTCTGAAATAAGTAAATACTTTGCAAAGACTGTCAAGGTCCTTTTATTGTGTTTCAAAGCCTTAGGAATAATTTTAAGAATAGCAGTGCACAGAAATTATCGTTCTTGGAAAAGACATATACATACGTCCAGAAGATTACTGCTTTGGCGGAGCGAGACGTTTATATACGTCGGTGGCACATAAGAAGTTAAAGTCGTACTGTAGCTTTAGTGTAAAAGTATAGTATTATTGAATTCAATACAATGTTATTGTATGGAGGGGGGCGCAATGAAAATTATGATTGAATATTGAGTCGCTAGTATTGAAAGTTTGAAAAGCACTGGTTTGAATGATAATTCCAAAAAGGTTTCAGTCATTAAAATTCAAGGAGGGTGCACACTGCACACACACATTCTACAATTCAAAAAAATAAAAATATAAATATATATTCAAATAAACAAAAATCAAACTTCGAAATTGGGTTGGTAATAATAACGTTAATCATTTTCTTCACTGCTACCAAAAACATTTACTCCCTACTGATTATAAAATGTGGAAAAGTAACTAATTAATTCATAATACGAATTTTAAATAAATTATAAAATAGAAAGTGAGTAAAATTCCAATGATTTCATAATTTAAATCAGCGATACTCAACCTGCGGCCTACCGAGCCATTTTATGTGGCCTTTTTATGTGGCCCGCTCATGAGCCATTGCTCTGAGAAATTCACTTATTTAAGAGCAATGTATTAAAAATTTGTTGGGAAAATCTTTCACTAGAAATTAAATATATCGCTTTTGCTTTTTTGCCTTCGATGTCGTTCGGCTGCGAATTAATATTCTTTTTATATTTGTAATGATTACGGTTAGGGATAACAGACAACTAGCGACAATTTTATGGGAGGAACTATTATTTAACAATCTTTCAACCTTGCAAGCAAAAAATATTCGAACGATTTGAAGGTTGACTGTTTTGTAGTGAAAAACAAACATGGATCAGTACTTGTGCGTTTCATTGGTCACGAAAGTGCTGTATTTAAAAAACAGCAACAAACAGGATTTATTCAATGACATTTTTCCTCCAAGACCTCTTTCAAGAGGTGATTAATAGGTTTTATTGAATATTCTTTGAAACAGCAAGAAAGTGTTTTGTCAGTGGTAATGTCACAGCAGCAACAAAGACATCCTTTGAAGTTTGTTATATTATTGGTAATCATATGAATCCGTTTACTGATACAAAAATTGTGTGAAGGAATATTTCTAAAATTCTTTTAATTTAGTGTTAGTGACAAAAATAAAAAATATAAAAAGTAATAATTATAAAAACCAAAACAAAAGTTATAATATTTTGATCAAATTTCCACATTTTAAATATCCAAAGTTATCTTGATCCTAAGGCAGTGCTTCTCAAACTTTCAATATTGGCGACTAAATATTCAATCCTAATTTTCATCACCCCCCCTCATACAATAACAATGTATTGAATTCAATATAATACTATACTTCGACGCTAAACCTACAATACGACTTTAAATTCTTAAGTGTCACCGACGTATATAAACGTCTCACTCAGCCAGTGAATTTATTGCCCTGGACGTATGTATACGTCTTTCCAAAGTACAATCCTTTGTGAAGGATTCAATAATTTCTAAGAATTTGCTTATTTATTCTTTTTCATCCCTCCCTCATGCACCACATACGCTAGCCTACTTTTTAAATGGTGGCATTGGGGAGCGAATCGCCTAATTTTTAATTGGCATTTAAGGGATAAATTATAAACCGCACAAATTATCAAGATGTGTTAATTTTTGCATATAATTTTATATATGACAAGCCCATGGGATCACTGGTAATTATTAAATTTGTTCTTGGCTTTTTTTTAAATTATTATAAAATAAATTGTGCAGTGCTGATATATTTATAAGTGTAAATTTGTACTTAATTTTTTATGGTTTCAGAATGCATTTTGTTCAGTAAATTAATAATTTTTTTAATAATCTTTTTGTTTATGACTTTTCAATATGCTCGCGCCCCCCTCGTAGGGTTATCACCCCCCTAGGGGGCGCACCCCACAATTTGAGAAACACTGTCCTAAGGCATTACTCCTCCCCTCACCTTTAACCTCATGTTGCGGCCCACGTGAAATAGCTGACATATGTCTGCTATTTCCCAACACACACTGCGGCCCAACAGAACAAAAGTTTGAGTACCCCTGATTTAAATCTTCTGTACTGACAATATCTAAATAATGGACATGTTATTCTAGTTACTACTAATAATAAAATATTACATATCTAATGTGTAAATTACAGAATTTTGTTTCGCTACGGATAAATCTTCAAAAATAAAAGAAATATCGTCAAAGCAATTGAGATACAAGAAATGATATTAGATTGACAAAAAATACAAGCATTTAATTTATTGGCAACAGCTTGTAATCGTTTTTCGCAGTCTTAGTTGTTAGTTCAAAAGTCTCATATGATTATGATACTTTAAATGCTTGCATTTAATTGGTACTACACTAAAAATGGATCAAGTAATTAATTTTATACCGCTCTAAAAAATCCTAATTAAAAAAAAAATCACAGAACAAAGCTTGAAAGCGCCTAATTTTGAAAAAAAAATACAAAATAATTAAAATTTAAAATAAAGCTGCACTAATATGCAACAAGCCTTTTTATATTATTAATTTTCATATTCATGTCTAAAGAAGAAGTCAAATTTTACCAACGAGATTGTAATAAGACAATATAACAAACTACTGTCTCATTAGAGAAAACCACGGAATTTTACTAACCATCACGAATTTGTAAATACTTTAAGTACGTATTTTTTTATACGTAAGTTATTTAATAATGTAACAATCGAACTCTTATATCATTTCCGTCGGCACTTAACGGATTTTCCAAGCAAAATTTAAATCAAAGTCTCTTATCGCATTTTTTTTTTACAAATCAAATTTCACATCCAATAAATTGTAAGCTAAAGCAAATTACGCACACAAATTCTATCATAAATTAGTGAAACGAAATTAAAACATAATCTAAAAGAATGTATTTACATTCATCGTTAAAAACATATCAATTGTGAGTTAGTCCCGATCGTTTGTTTACAAAACATTCTTTTCAAGTCATGTTTCTCAACCATGGTGAGCAATCTAAAATCGTCTAGTAGTATATATTTAAAATGGATTCAGAAATGATTAGGCGGTCCAGCGTGCGTTAACAGAGAAGATTTAGATTTGAAAACTAATTGGCAATCACCGCACCTTAAAATGTCCACTTGAGGCTTCTCTGAGTACTGTACAACGTCCATTCCACAATAAACTCTTCTTCCACATTGACTGCAAACGGAATTGATTCCACTTGTAGAATACCAAAAGGAATCCACGTGGCTAAAGGATTAATCGGGGAATTGGAAGTAACATCCTCTGCAAAAAAAGTGCTTAGAAATTTCTGGTGCCTCCATTTCTTCTTTGAATTATAAAAGCACCTGCTCTGGAGACCTTGTTAAAATCTTTAGTAAAGTCCCCCTCAGGGGGCTCACCTTCTTTAGGTGGGTATGGGTGTCACAATCCCGAGGTACCCTAGTGATTTTTCCTTTTCCCAAGGGGTTTACTATCTTTGGTAAACACGGGTGTCAAGACCCCGGGCTACCCCAGTGATCCTTCTCTATTTTTGACCCTCCATCTTGTCATCCAATTTCTTCTTTTCCCGTCCAGACCACAGACCTATGAATGTTTGGCGCAGTATAGCCAAAACTGGCGCCATAAAACACCAAACTCAACTGAACTCAACTCCCTATTATTCGAGGTATTTATTATTCCCTATTTTTATGGTTGGGCTTTTGGTGGTAGGCTTAGTCCTGGATGGTACGATAGATGTAGTTCTTGGTGTGCTGCAAGTGTCATTTATATCTACGATAGTGGAGATCTCGATGTACCATTGGAATCGATAGTTGCAATCCAGTGATCTACTTGAAGGCATTAACTAAAATACTCTACGACAGTTGGATGTACTAGCAACACATTTTAAATTTTTGATCCTGCAAGCCATCTTGGATACATACTTAAAAATAATTTATTACTTTTGAAAAGACGAAAAACTAAGCAATATTTAACATTTATTATTATTCTAGATTAAATTCCGTAGGAGTTCATAAATAAAAAATATAGAAGGTTGATAACTACCGTAAAAAATTTATAGTATTGTGTGGACTCTTGGATAATTAAATAGATTAAACATGTTAAAGTTAGGAATGTTCTGGAAGAGAGAAATGAACTGCTAGAGTTTGAATATGTCACAAAAAAGTTGAAGTTTTTTAGTGGCTTTATATAATACAATATTTCTCATATACATTGTGGCCATTGTAAGCATTTTTACTGAAGAGCAGTGGTGTAGCTACCATTGGGCTAGGAGGTGATTTGGAGTATGTTTTAAAGATATTTTTTGGCTGAATTTTATTTAACACTAGATTAGAGCCGGATTTTCGACCTACCGAAAGCCGCCATTGAGGTCAATTGGACCCTTATAAATAAATACCCAATTAAAGTACATAGTATTTTATTGTGATAAATTGAGTTCGCATTGCAAGATATAAAGGTTTAAGGATTTCAGTTTTTATTTTTGTCGGTTTCCCCATGCTTATTGAGTTGTATTTTAAATGAGATATATGAATGACGATATTAAATCAATATATTTTATTATCCGATATTCTTTAGCAAAGAGGTACAGGTGATAAGAAATCAAAACTACAAAAAAATACAAATTTGTTAATATATTTTACAGTCAGCAGAAACACAACAACATGCAAGCTTGACAGTGACCGCAACACATTCACCAAAAATTGGGCTCAGGAAACTCTCGAAGCTTGCAGAAATTTTATATAATCTCTTTTGCAACATTGAAAGTTGCATTTGTTTTATTTAAGGGTCTGTACTCGATTGATCTGAGATGAGGAAATGGAATTTGCCGAGTAAAGCAGCAATTTGCAGTTCTTCTATGCCCGGGAAGAAAAAATTTCCCGCCGCGAAATTCTGATGCTTGAGGATTGTTTTTCCAGATTACACTAAAATTCGGTTCGTTCCTTGCGGAGGTTGAAATAAAAATAAAAAAGGCTATCATACTGCCCTTAACTATAAATAAATTTGGGCCCCTTTTCATCCTTGACTAAATACAGACTTTACTAAACCTTGTTTCTAAATTAATCATTTTTTATTTGACACGTATTCGATGAATCTAATTTTTTGATTTACACAGCAAAATTGTTCATTAATAGTTTTTGGGAAAAACCAAGCATAAATAACAAATATTCAACGCTTGTACCAGGTTTCAAAAATTGGGAACAATTTCTTGGTCGCCAGTTTTTTTTAAGTTACCGTACATCAAATATGAAGCATCAAAATTTTAAATAAAAGAGTTTGGGGGGCAATCATCATTTTTAAAAAATAGATTGTTTAAATTTTTTGTATCGTAAATCACACATGTGCACAAGATTTTTGAATGACTAGTGTTCTACAGGCAAATTAAAAAGGGGGGAAAAATGGCCCTTACCAGTTGCGTCATCCCCAAATTGATGGGGGATTTGTCTCAATTTTAAAAAAAAAATGCATTGACCCAAATTTGCAGTTGGATGAATGGGACAATGTGTATTTATCGTTGGGGTATAATAGGGAAATTCAGATTTTTTTTGACACCCACAGCATCAATGATTTCTTTCTGAAGATGAACACATTCCATGAATTCCCATCCCCAACACAAACCTTATAATCTTTGGGATGTTTTCTCTGATATCTCTATATTTAATTTCCCCGGGGATGGCAAAAAGTTTTTCCGTTTTTCCCAACCTTAAAATTTTTAAATTTTGGGTTGCAGTCTGTATTTTTGGGAAAATCTGTTGGGATGAGTTGCACGGGGTTTCATTTTTTGGGGCGGTAGTTCTAGAAGGACCATGTTCTTTCAGAAATTTACTGTTAATAACTTGCTGGGATTTTAAATTTTTTGAAAAAATTTTAAAAGTTTAGTTTTTTTACCAAAGGTGCACTACTTTTAAAAAGAGGTCTCAAGGGTTTTAAAATTTTTTTTCTAGAGGTCTGAAAATATAAACAATTTTCAAACTGGTATAATTTTTTAAATTTAAATGATTCGAATTTTTTCACACATTATTTATTAAAAGAATGCGGCCAGAAAAGTATAAAAATGTTTAAAAACTAAAAATTTTTTAAAAACTAAGCATATATAATATTCTATGATAAATATTAAGTATTTTTGCGTCGCACACGCTTTTTTTCAAAAAATAGAAACCCTGATTTTAAAAATTTTACAGAATTAAAAAATTTGCATCACCCCTTTTTAAAACCCCCTACTTAATTTTAGTATTATGTATATCAAAATTTTTTAAAAACATTGAAATTTTTTTAAATTTTTAAAAAAAAATGTATCTTTTTTTATTAAAATCTGTAAGTTATTTTTCCCCATTTATAAAAAAATAGCTGGTGTAATGAGAATACATTTAACTTTTTTAAAATCAATTTATAGCTGAAAAAAACTCTTTTAGAAAATAGCATGGGACGAAAAAACTTAATAAATATTTCTTATAGAAAAATTTTTTTTTTCAAAATGCTTCAAATTTTTTGAAAATTATGATTTTAAACTTTTTAAAACTTTCCTGAAGCCCTTTTCCCTTTTTTATAAATAATGTGTGAAAAAAGATTTGAATCTTTTAAATTTTAAAAAAATTATACCAGTTTGAAAATTGTTTATTTTTTTAGACCTCTAGATAAATTTAACCCCCCCGAGACCCCTTTTTGGTAAGGTTACAAAGGGTTCGGGAGAGAAGACTACTTTTTCTGGTCACTTTTGTATCATCGAAACTAAGCCAAACTGAAGTTTAATTACCCCCCTCTAGCCATCACGACAGGAGAAGCATTATTCCACCGTGCCTCAGAAACAAAAAAAAAAGAGGAAATTAGGATATCGAAAAAAAGGTTTTCATTTAAAAAACGGTCTTTTTTTTTTCTTATAGGGATGGAGTCAAAATGCCCCCCTCAGTGGGTTTTTGGGGGTTTTTTACAATTTTTTTTTTAATAATTAAAATATTCATTTTAAAAATTTGCCCCAATATGCATGGGAGCACTTTAAAAAAAAAGTCTAAGAATAAAAAATTTTGGGCCCTCGATTGTTTTTTTAAAAATACGTAAAAAAAAGGAAACATAGTCAAGATTAATCTATCGGTGCTTTCTATAGTGTTAAGTGCGACATACAATCTACAAACATCGAATGATTTTTCCCTTTTTCGATTTAAAAAAATAATGCATATTTTTCTGAATCCCCCTTTGGGGGGCCTTTTTGGATCAAAAAGTTATTCGGCAAATGTTCCCTTGAAATTTTTAAATGGAGATAAACTTGGGAATACGATCCATCCATTCCATTCGTCGATCTTTTTTTTTACAGTGAGAGCAAGGGAATGTTAAAAAACCTCCCAAAAAAAACGGTAGATGTCACGTGACTTTCCTGTGTTTCTGGAAAAATACAAGTAACAGGTTCTACAAAAGAAGCTATAATAAAGGGAAACCCGGGGTTTTCCATTTCCTTTTGTTGAATTAAAAATCAGCTCTAGAAGGCCAGTAACAATTACTACCACGTTTTTTCACGTCACAGGGATAGGATCCCGCAATAGATCCTCCATTTTTATAAGTATCAATTTTAACCCGAGGCAAAAACAGGTTAATGCTTTCATTTTATTTGGGAAAATAAGATACCTTTTTTTTTATTCGAACTGTATTTTTAGTGTTGCCCATAACTTTTTTAAAAAACTTTAGAAATATATTTTGTTCATTATGTAAAATTAGTGCAAAATTTAAAAAACCAACTTATTTTGGGTATTCATTAATTGGGAAAATTTTAAAATATCTTTTTACGACTGTGGTAGTCAATGATTTTGGAAAGTATGCCTGTGACTGGAATTGCATTTGTCGAACCTTTTTGGGGTTTTATTTCGAAGTCATTGAAGATTCGCCATAAAGAAAAAGTTTACGCATGTTAAACTGTCGGAAAGCCCAAAGATCCTACATTCCCTGGTGTATAAGCCGCAATAAGGGGGCATTTGGGAAAAACTTTCATAATAGTACTTTGACCGTGAATCAAACTTACAAAGTCCGTTTCCAAAAAAATCCTTCTTTTAGTTTCTAAGTGTGGTCTTACTAAATAATAAAACACTTCTTCATCACGAAAAAGATTTGCCCAAACCCCAAACCCCCCGAAATTTTAAATTGGGAAAAAATGATGAGGTAGACGCTGTCGTCGACACCCCAAGTTTTACATCTACACACCCCCCCCTCATTTTTAAAATTTTGGGGCCCCGATATATTTTTAAAGTGGCATCAGTAGCCCCAGGGCTATAATTTAGAAGCTCGTGGTGTGTGTCATGAATTCCCGGGGGGGTGGAAGGGAAAAAAGTAATTTTGTAAAAGAGATGAAGATAAAACAAAAGTAGAGGTTGAATGTCGTCCCGTCGCTCTGGTAGTTAGGAAAAGGAAAAAGCCAATTCAGTTGTCGTCTTTGTCACTTGACCGAGGTTCAAAATGACAAGGATGTCGCAGGTAGCCCCTCATGTGGCTTTGTAGTTTCTGAATATAATCCCACTTACTATCCGATGTTTTAAAATTTCATCCCATCTGCGCAGTACTGGAGGATTTTCCTGAAAAAAGCTTTTTTCGAATTCGTAGCTTGACTGGGAAAATCACAGATATTAGTTCGATAGTATTTTTTATAAACAAACTGCTTTAAACCCTTCGTTCCCGGTTTTTTTGTTTTGGGTAAAAAATACTTCAGGCGGTTTATATCTGCTTGACACAAATTTTCTTAAAAAACAACTAAAAACACCATATTTTTCAATCAACCTCAAATAACGAGGTCGATGTATGTACTGGAAACCCAAATTTCCCACATTCCCCGTCAATCCCATTTGTTGACCCTCCGTATTAAAAAAATTTAATGTAAATCAACCCCCCATCTACAGAAGTGTTCTTAATGGAAAAAAGATTTTTAAAAATGCAACCGAATTAAAAACTCATTTTTTTTTGGAGTGGGAAATGAACCAGATAGAGGCTTTTTCTAATGTTTTGGTTGAATACATCTTTTTCATCTGGGTGCTTACTAGCTTAGATTTTTTAGTTCGTTTTTTATCGCACTTTTTAAAAGGGGTTAAAAGGGAGGTTTGTGACGGTCCACCTTTTTAAAATAAAAAGGGCAAGTGAGGAAATCAGTTAAAAACCCCACCTCTCTCCAAAAATTTTCCCCAAGAGGATTTTTTAGTCTCGACATATTTCATGCCCATCAGCCTTTTCTACGTGGTAGGGCTTTGTCTGCATCAAGATTTGAACACGCGACCTACAACGCAGCTTATGATTTCATGACCTTGACCACTAGGTTACGTGTATCACTTGGTTCAATGCGGGAAAGGGTCCTTTAAAATTTTCCGTTGGGTCCCCAAAATAAAGTTTATTGAATATCAAACAATCAACTATATATATGGGAAAAGAAAATTTTAGAAAAGAAAGAAAAAACATGTTTTTTATGGTGACAGCAATTCACAAAAGAATGTTCTTTACTTCCGGCCCCGCCAGAGTATGTTTTTATTACCTCAATTATGCTTCAACCTCAATTCACTGATATTCAGAATTAAGAGAAGCGTTGCCAATCACCCCTCACGTTGATTTAGAGAGTGTAACATTAGTAAGAAAATCAATATTATAGATTCAGAATCACCATTATACCAGTTGATTTTGTGATCCAAACTGTACTGTATTATTTTACATAATGGTTTTTAATGAAATGTTGATTTGAATCCGCTTTCAAACATTGCAGCATGTCTTAAGCATCATAGAATCGAAGTTCTAAAATGTTTTGCTTTTTTTTTATTCTCATTGGCGTTATCTTGATTGAAAGAAAAATATTTGACTGAGTTAATAAGAGTTACATTAATGTTGTGCTATAAAAATGTGCAAGGGCTACTGGCGAAGGACCTCAGAATTTTGAACCATTATCAAGTGACAAGGACGACATTTGAGATGGCACTCCATTTGAAAGGAAGTTATGGTAGCCTAGTGGTATAAATAGTGGACTCGTGATTGGTATGTGATGAGTTTGAGTCTATAAAAGGAACCGCGCAGACGGAAACGATCCCGAAAAATTGTCGCTAAAAGTTTCCCCCCCAATGATGGATGTAGATGTTAGGAGAGGAGGGCAGCTCAGATGTCGTACTTGTCACTTAAACAGGGTTTCAAAATTCCGGGTCCCGCAAATCCCGTAAATTTTTAAAAAGGGGAAAAAATTTCCTCTAACTGAAAAAAAATCCCGCATCAGCAAAGTTAATGAATTAAAAGCAGTTTGAATGTTTTTAAAGAATCAAAAGGCTTAATCTTTCAAGTGGGGTTAATACGGGTTTTTTTAGAATTGTGTTTTTGGGGTACAAAAATTTTTTTTTTCGTAAATAAATTTTGTTTATGTGGCTAAGTAGACAGTGGTGGCTTTTTTATCACTCTAAATGATTTTAGAAGTTCCGTTTTTTAATTTTATTACCAGTTTTTTTGTTCTAACCTAAACATGTCAAGAAAACATTTGAATATGTTAAGTTTAATTTCTAGCTTCCAATTCACTAAAGATGTTACTAACATTCCGGAGCTAAAGTTAAACATTAATCCTTCGGTGCAATACCCAATAATCCTAAGGATAACCCCTTATTCTTAAACTTTTTTAAAACTAAAAAAAATTTAAAAATGCATTAAATGAAAGAGATTTTCGCCCAAAAAAAAAAATTAGAATTGATTGCAAATGGCACTAATAAGGGGTTTTAAGTTCTAGGAAAAAGGGTAATCCTAGACCATTAATAATGGCTCAACATCTCAGTATTTCGAAAAGCGATTGGCTGAACTATATTTTGATGCTACCTTTAGCATTTGAAACGTGATTTATCGATTATAGAGGACAAAAAATTTGAAACAAATTTTTCAAGTTAACACAATGTTGAAAAAATGAATCTATCAGGGAAATACCGACTTACGACAATTCTATTCCTAGCTCTTCTAAGCAGTTCTTAATCACTCGCATCAACACTTCCTAGCTCGGGAAAGGGATGAGAATTCTTGATAGGAATAAAAAAATAAATTTTTTTACACTAGTTTTTTTTTTTGAAAGTTCACCACTTTTTTATCCCCGCCCCATGCAAGTTTTGATCGATTTGGTTGCAACTTCCCCCCTATAGGGCGGTAGCCCAGTGGTTGGTATGGGGACCATGGCAGGCATGTCATGAGTTCGAGCCCCCTACCCGAAGACCCGCCGGGGCGGAGACGTTAAATCTGTCGAGAGCGAAACGTCCTCCCGTTTTTGGGGGGGAAGGGGGAGCTCGGTGTGTCCACGTCACTTGACCATGGTTTAAGGGGCCGCGCCAAAAACCCTAGAGTAACAGTGCGACGTTAATATTAACTCAAACTCAAACCCGATCTTATTTCAAACTCCTACCTTCTCTTAATTTTTTTTCCCCAAATGATTATTTAAAACCCCCTTTTCAATAAACCGTTATCTTAGAGGTATCGGGAAGGGTTAAAAAATTCTTTAATCCTTGTTATTAAAGAAATATATCCCCTTTTTTTTTCCCCGTTCCGTCGAGATGGGCAGACGGTTGAAAGACGGGTTTGCTGTCATGGAGATGTGACCTCATTTTTTCCCCCATGAAAGGGAAAAAAAAAACAAATCAACGGGGAGAGGGTTTCCCACCCCCCCTTACCAGGCTTTGGGCGCAAAATGACGCTTTTCTTTTTTATTGTAAATTCCAAATTGTTCTTTGTTCAATTTATTTTATAAAATAGAGCTTGGGGTTTGACAAATATAAACCGTTACCCAATGTTAAAAAATTTAAATATAGAGGAACACATACAAGCAAAAAAACAAATATCTAAAAACGGGCCAATTCCAGATAAACAAATTATAAGAGACTTGAAAGATTTATAACAATAGGCAGCGTATTGTGAAAAACAAAATCTCGCCACTCCATTAGAAACTGAGGTGACGTTACCTTTAAACCCGATGATGTGTTTGCGAAATAAGGGAAAATATTTTAAAAAATGCACAAAACAGAGAAAAAAAGCGTGTGTGTACTTATGACCACAAGATAGAAGTTTGGACTTTTTTATTCCCAAGAGAACCAATTTTTTCGGGGTTTTTTTCTGAAAGGGTTCCCTTCGGGGTTTTTTCTTTTTTTTCCCCCTTCGGGTGGATTTGTTTATTTAATGAGTTTTCTGTAAAGGGCAATGTGTGTCTTTAAATAATTATGCATTCTTATGTATTTATATATGAGTCTATACGATTTATATATATATATATCATATATTTTAATAACGTGTTATTAATTTAAAAAATATTTATTCAAATGTAAAATACTAATGTAGATTATATTTATATAATATATATGTATATATTGTACTTATACGTAGCATCTCATCTCAAGAATACCAACGTTCAAGATAACTCCTTAAGTTGGCAACCCTAACTTCTCCTGTGTCCCACGCGCCGAATTGGCAACCATGAGCTTCTTTTCATATAATGTCGACAATACCATTGCGATAGTAAATAAGTAGCGTTTATATAACTTATATAACGCCGTATACTATGTAAAGCTAAGAAAACTTATTTTCTTGGAGCATTTTATTTTATTTAAATTTTTTAAGCAAACAAAAGGGTAGGGATCGTTCTTTTCACAATCAATGCTTTTTTTTTTCTCGCTAATATAAAATAAAAATATTGGCAAATTTCTCACCAATTAACTTCATTAAAAATTCTGATTTTAATTCTTTCGGTATATTTATGTGCTTAAATGCTCTTTCTACTTAATCCAAAAATAAATTCCTTGTTTCGTTTCTTCTTTACTTCAATCTCTTACATAAAAAAATATTTTTTTTTCAATTATTTGCACTAACACTCCTCTTCTGTCGTTTACTCGCTGGAGTTAAGTGGAAGTGGGCTGCATGAAATTAATATTTAAATGAACAAACAAAAAAAAAACTTCACAAGAAAAAGAGTGCATGAAATTTTTACTTATAAAAACCACGCTTCTAAAAATTTTTAATTCAGAACTAAACGAGCGATGCCATCTCGAGCACAATTGCCGATTAGAGCCAAGAAAATCCGAATGAGCGTAAACCAGCCGAACCTGAAACTTAACTTACAAGGAGAGGGCACGACTAACGGTGGTATTCACCGCTAACCTGACCCAGCGATGAAACCTGGAGTTAAGTAACCGGGAGTCAAGTTAAAAACTAACCCCAGGTTAGAACTTCAATTCACAGCTGTTTTCGACCTCCAGTTACTTGACTCTGGGTTCTTAACCTGGGGTTACTGGTCGATTCCCATTGGTCGAAGTAAACCCGTGACTTGCATATTTGTTTGCGATCCCAACAAAAAAGTTGCATATTCGTCTCTTTTTCAATGTTTATTTTTCAAAATGAATACTTCAAAGTTTATTTTACGCAATTTAGAAAAGGAACATTGAATTTATAAAAAACAAAAGAAACTAATGCGGTTGGTTTGAAAAAAAAAAACGAAGCATATAATGAAATACCACGGCAATCTAATGAGACTGATGGACTGATGAATCCATGAACGGCGCGACAAATCCATCAATGTTATTTAATTTTTAATTTAATTAATACCATTTTGCGAAACTCGTAGCCGTCCATTTCTTCAAATAAATTTTTTATTTTTCTTAGGGATCCTCTTCTTCTGGTTTCCTATTTTCTTTAAATAATGTAGAAATGAAATTGAAGAAAAATTTCAAGGATTCATCGTAAAAGTTTAAAAATCCGAACTCCAAAACTGCTTCGAAACTGAAACACCAAAATCGCTTACTGCGCATGCCGGTTTAAACAACCCAGCTCAGACCTGGGTTAGAAATTTTAACCTGTCCGGGTTGTTATTAACTTTCGATGGTGAATAGCGTTTTCGACCAAACCCAGGTTTCCTTCCTCTAACCGGAAATCAAGTTAGCGGTGAATAGGGCGTAGAATTATTTCGGGTCGAGACTTGGTGTAATAGTAGTACTCCTTTAGGGGGTTCAATTTTATTAAATCAAAACCAGCCCCCGAAAAAAGCTTTTTTAA
>BMAV01013786.1:0-23617 GCA_019973955.1 Trichonephila inaurata madagascariensis | reverse complement strand
ATTTTAAAAATTTAAGGAATTTTTTTTCGTTGTTAAAGGATGGGATTGACATTAAAAAGGAAAAGTCAAATTTGGCTGCGATGAATTGAAATATTTAGGATTAATTATTAGTAAAGAAGGAATTAAAACGGATGAGACAAAGGTTAGAGCTATATTAGAGATGAAACCGCCCGTAACTCAAAAGAGGTGTCCAAGTTTTTAGGTATGTCCCAGTGGTACGCCGAAATTTATTAAAAATTATGCGGATATTTGTGAGCCACTTTATAATCTTAAACGAAAATTTAAAAATTTGTCTGGTCAATGAAGCACAAAAGGCATTCGAAGAGGTCAAGGAGGCGGTAACAAAAGCGCCAGTTTTAAAATTACCAAACTTTCAGGAGCCATTCGAGTTATTTACAGATGCCAGTTCGATTGGTTTAGGAGCAGTACTTAATCAACAAAACAGACCTGTGGTATTTGCGTCACGTACACTGAACAACGCAGAGAGGAATTATACGGTAACCGAAAGAGAATGTCTAGCAGTAGTATGGGCGTTGAACAAATTTAGAACATATTTAGGAATATTACCCATTAAAGTAATAACGGATCACGCCGCCTTAACACGCCTAACACATGGCAAAAATTTGTCGAGTAGGATGATTAGATGGGCACTCAAGTTAGCAGAATTCAATATAGAATGGGAACATAGACCGGGAACTCAAAATGCAGTGGCTGACATTCTTTCAAGGAATCCCGTGAAAAGTATAATTGGAGATAAAATTAATTGTGCCATAATCAAGGATTTAGTACTTACTTCGCGGGAACAATTAATAACAGAACAGAAAAATGACCCAGAATTAGGTCATATCTATAGATATTTAGAAAACCCGGAAGATAACTCGGTTAATGCAACGATATGTGAGAATTGGTCCCACGATTTCCGTTTAATTGAAGGATTGTTATTTTATGCGAAACACGCAACGTCATTAGGTGAAATGCGTGTATACATTCCAAAATCTTTAAGGAATGAAATAATGAGAGAATTTCATGACAAGCCAATTGCTGGACACTTAGGCAAATTTAAAACGTGTCATAAAATTCGGGACGTTTGTTATTTCCCGTACATGAGAAAATTCATTGATCAATATGTCTCTACATGCCATATGTGCCAAGTTAATAACTATAAAACGCGTTACCAGCTGGTCGATTAAATCAATTATATCGAATTATCCGAATGAGATAGTGACGTTAGATTTATTAAGCCCGTATCCTATATCGAGAATAAGACGTAACCGCTATATTTTAGTAATAACCGATCATTTCAGCAAATGGGCTGAAATAATACCTCTTAAAAGGCCTCATCTCGTATAATAGCGGATATTTTTTTTATAACTTTATATCGCGTTATGGAGCTCCAATAAAATTAATAAGTGATAATGGTCCCCAATTTATATCCGAAATTTTGAGCACTTAAGTGAAAGATTAGGCATAAGGCATGTGAAGACTGTTGCATATCGACCACAAGCAAATCGGACTGAAAGAGTTAATCGAGATATAGCGCAAATGATTGCAAATTATGTTAATGATCAACACGATACTTGGGATCAATTCTTACGTGAGTTTGCTTACGCTATTCGTACGGCGGTGAATGAAACAACGGGAAAATCACCTGCTGAATTATTTTTGGGTCGAAAATTGATTACACCATTTAAAAAACTAGTTATGATATCGGAAGTTCAAAATTCAAAATTCAAAATATTGAAAAGAGCTTTAGGAAGCTAGACTAAGTACGAAAATTAAACAGGAAAGGTGGGAAAAATATTATAATAGACGTAGAAAAGACATAAAAATAAGGTAAATGATTGGGTTTAAAGAAACACCCCCTGAAAAAGTTCAGCAGCCAACAAAGTATGTGCTAAATTTTAAAAACAAAAATTTGAGGGACCTTATAAGAGTATTAGAAGTTAAAATTACAATAATATTGTATGGAAAATCAGGAAAAAGATTAACAGTTAACGTAGATCAAATAAGAATATATCGTCATAGGAAATGTACGAGGTCGAATTAGAACAGGTACCCCCAAATAGTATAAGATCAAGTCAGGAAACTCATTACTTCGGAAAAGTACATCAACGTTTAAAAAGGAGTCACAATATAGGAAAAAAAATCTGCGGTGAAACGTAAGTTAGAGGCAAAAGGATTGGCCCCAAATCAAATCAATATAAAAAACAGATAGGACCATAAACGCAAATCACTGGTCAGATCGTTTCCCCTAGTTCATTTGGGAGTGACAGGAAAAGTAAGGACAAGGTACAAAAAGGGAACAAAGAGATCAGGAGTGTCAGGAGCAATTGGACACAAAGAAAGTGGCACAAAAGGGACACAATAAAACAAAAGACCTTTTCATCCAGTACTATTTCTAGAAGTAGAAAGAAGAACAGGACGGAGACAGCTGGAGTTCCAGATGGTCCGACGCACAACCTGAGGCCACGCCAGAAAAAAGAACAGAATCCGACCGGCCAAGGACACAACAGGGAAATAAAGAAAGGGGCCGACAGGAGATTACAAACCCTACAACAAGCAAAACAAAAATTCCAGTGTAGCCGAGGAAAGAAAAGTGGTAGCGCCTCATTGTTGGGACGTAATGGTGGGAGACCGAATAAAAAAAATCAGGTTGTATTGTTTCATTTTTATGATCTTCCAAAAAATTGGTCGGAAGAATTATTGCAAAGAAAGAAGTCTCGGGCGGTGTTTAAAAAGTTATAAGCCAAGCAAAGTCAAACACTACAATGAGTGTTTATTTAATTTTGGAACTTTGACTTGTTAAAAATTTTCTGGAGAAAAAATTTGTAATCGCCCTTTGTTTGCTTCGATGTATGACTTCGTGAGATGCGAAAATTCCTTGGTTATTTGTTATAATAGTTTATTGAAAAATGTTTGTAATTGTATAATATGTATATATATATATGTTGTTGTATTGTTACGTATTATGAGGCATCTGGTTCAGGGAAACGCGGCGTAGTCAGGGCACTAACAATAACAATAACGGCGCTGCGCGGCTCATTGGGGAAATTTTGGAACCAGATGTGGGGGATGGAGATGAAATTTATTGTGATATACAAATAATATATAATGAATAAAAATTGTGAAAGTGATTGATATTATAGAAAATGACTCAGAAGTTTTTTATTTCAGGAGACTGACCCCGAAAATTATGAAAATTATGAAAATTATAACTTCAACAAGAAAGGGGCGAAATTCCCGCTCCATATGCAGTGTTGATAAAGATGCAAGATTGGGTCTGCGCACCCAGAAAATTATTTTAGAAAATTTAAGTGTATAGTTATTTTAAGTGATTGGATGTTAAAAAATGAGAGTGGGCATGAATTAAACAGTATTTTTAATGTTGGCCTAGTTATTGGAGTAAAATTTATTGTCACGAGTTTAAATTTAAATTGAATATTAAATTTAATTCTAAGATGAGTAATGAAAATTAAAGTCAAGATAAATATTGGAAATTATAAAAGTTAAAATGAGGATTTAAGATTAAAATTTCAATAAAAATCAGAAAGCGAAGAAATTCAGAAGTAGAGATTTAGACACGTAATTTATTAAGGGCATTGAGAACCCTTAAGTAAATCACGTTTTTCTTCTTGGAGGGGGTTGTGACGTCTCTCGCGTCCTTCTGCTAACATAACTCCTATGTTCTTTGACGGCCACGATTAATGGCAAAACCTTTCCAACCCAATACCAAGAAGATAAACGAAGATAATATGTAAATGAGATATACTTTAAAAGGATAGAAGCTTTGATGATAAGCGCGGCAAGTTTAGAGATAGCTTAGTGTGGAATCTTTCAGGTCAAGAGTTAGCTGTCCGATAGCTTTGGTAGAAATAGAAGTTCAATATAAAGAAGTTGGAAACCTCGCTTAGTCAATTACATTATAGAATTCTCTCAATAGGTGAAGGAAGGAGATCTGCAAAAGGTAATATTTGGTATAGGTAGTTAGATGAATCGGTTTATTTATTATAATTAAGATAAAGGATCTAGTTGCGTGATCTGACTTGAATATAAAGTTTAATTGGGTGTTAACTCTCACTTTAATTAAAGTTGTCAATTAGAATTAAGTAATATAAGTTATTCTTAATAAAAGTTGTATTAAGAACCAACATGTCTCATCATTTTGATAATCCCACACCTCTAGCTTACGCGGATCCGGAACGACTTAGTCATCATAGAATGGCTATGTCGCAGGGGTTTTCAAGAATTGCAAGGAAAATGTATATTTACTTTTTAAAAAGAACTATGAATTATCTCTTCGTAAAGCCCATTATAAGTATATTTTGATAAAGGTAGGTACATTTCAGAAAGGGTAATTATAAATAAAAATTAATGCTTTGGAAAAATAACCAGGGTAAAATAATCACCCGTCAGAGTTCAGTGAGTTCTATAAGAAAACATCTGCTGGAAGGTATGAAAAGGTATTTTTATATGTGTATGTGTACAGTAATTATAACATTTATTTATTTCAACTTACATTATTTTTTAAAAGTGTTTTCACCTTCTTCGTTGTATTTGAACTGTATTATATTTAAAAGTTTTCAAATGCATTTTTAGCTGATATATGATTGATATTATTATTAACCTTAAATGCCACCATTTTGAAAATGATCACCCCATTATACAAAAGTATTGAAATAAAGTTTAAATATATTTTTTATTATTATTATTACTTTAGCCTGTATGAAAGCTTAAAATTCAATTTCAAAAGGGTCTAAGCCAGCTTGGAGCTAATGACCATGATTATAATAGTTATGGTGACAACAATCTGCCAGATACCTAATGAACAATTTGCACTTTAATTTTGAAAGAAACTGTACTTCAATCCATCATACATGTATAACTTATCCAAACTGTTAAAAAATGTTCCTTCTAAAATTTATTGCAGTGAATTATTTCACGGAATTAAATCTTAATGTGAGCGCATATGACTTAATTTTCTAAGTAATTTATGAGACCTAATTATTTTTAAAATTATTACATTTCGATCAAGCTTCTTTGTTCTTTCAATGCACAAAATTAATTTTAACGAATTTTAGGAAAATTAAAATAAAATTCAAAGTTAAAAGAATACAGAATATCTAATTTATTACAGACACGATAACTATTCTAAAGCACGATAAGTTCCATCCAGTTCGAAAAAGTATCGTTAAACCGCTTGAAGACTAATTTTAAACATTCCTTAAACTGAAATTGTGCATTCTAAGGCCACTAGGAAAATATTTTCAAAATGGTGATGGAGTGAAATTAAGGAACTTAATGACTCACCGGTGCGAGTTTTAATCCGACGACATTTTTAGAAAAGTAATTAAAAGTCAAGCGGAGAGTGTTTCACCTTTATTTCAACATTAAACCTCAACACCGAGAGGGGAGTTTAATGTAGTAGTTACTCACCGTAATGAACTATCAGTTTACATCCCAGCTCAAAAGAATCGCAAATTAAATTAGATTAATTTACTTAAAGAAAGGATAAAAGAAGGTGCGGAGAAATTTAAATTTTATATATGTTTATTTTTATCCTCGTGTTTTTTGTGCTATATGTAAGAACAGAGAGGAATAATTAAAACTTATTTTCTGTATTTCTACTATACTTAAAATTTTCATTCTTCATACATTGAAGTCAGAATAAGAAAGAATTTTTCAGAAATACTATTGCACAAGTATATTGATAAATTTTTTTTAAAAATATATAAATAAATCATGATTTTTTGTTTAGCTTAAGGTATCCGACTACTTGCGACAACTTTTTTTGAAAAAATGGAGATACGGGGATTTTTTGGGGATTTTTAGATTTATTATATTTCAAGGAAAAAATCGTAAAATTGAAAACAGAAAAAAATTTAATTTATTACTATTAAAAGGGGAAAAACTGGTGAAAATGTACAAAAAATTACATAAACGGCACCCGCTCTGTAGAAACATTTTTTCAAGAAATTCTCAATTTTTCAATTTTGATGTGTTACATTGTTATTGATGTTTAAAATGACCTTCTGGATAGGAGATATTTTAATTTTTACAAAAACTAGAGCACTCTATTTTACTGACTATATGAAATTGCTTAAAAAAACAGTGATTATATTCACATAATAGACTATAAGTTTTGAAATAAAACAGTGATTGATAAATCTGAAGGTCAAAACAATTCTACTATTATACAGAACAGACACAAAAAATTTCAGCAAATTATTTTTAAAACTTTTTGAGAAATAGCTGTCCCCATTTGTGAGCCTTTAAAAAACACACACATTACGAGGAAAACGCATTTTAAAGTTTGACATTTTAGGTAAAGTTATGGCATCTGCTTTTATTAAAACACTTGTAGTTTTTGTTCTAGTGAATGGAAAATAAAAAGCTTGGAATTTTTATTAAGCTATAAAGATGGTCTATAAAATAAAATCATAAAAAAATTTGTCGATTTTCGATAAAAATCATGATTTTAGGGTAGTCGGATACCTTAATGTTTACAGTACAGCAGTGATTTTCAAATTTTTTCAACTCATGTGGAACCCTAGAACTAGAAAGTATTTTCCTGGAACCCTATTCCGCACACACACTTTGAAGAATATATATCTTAAAATAACATTTAAAATATATCAAAATATTTTATTTATTATTAAAAAGTCATTATCTACTTTTAATATAATTTTCTCATTAAAAATAATAATCTGTGATCTCCAAGTGTCACCTACGCATGTATTTTAATGTTTAGTAACTGGGATATGTGCCTGCATTTTTCACAAAAACTGTCGAAATCTAGGTCTATTCAGATTAACTGCAATCGCATTAACATTCTGAGTTTAATTTGTTTCTATACTTTGTTTTTGTAGCCACCCACGTTAAGGGATATTTTTTACTTATACATGTTGTTCAGAATAGCATTAAAATGTTTATATCCTTGTGATAAATACTGTATATTTTGCATGAATATGCAACATAAACTTTAGGAGCTGTTCTTACATATATTTAAATTTTTAACATCGAATCTGTTGATATGTCAATAAGTTGTTCTCTCTCCTTTACTGTAGGTGTTTTTCTCACAAATGCAAAAATGCTTTTCATTAGAAAACTATTTTGTTTTGCAAGGCATTTACTAACGAATATAAAATTATCTCGTGGAACCCGGAATGGTAAACAATAAAATATTCGAAATCAAGTAGGTAATATATACATAAAGATAAAACGCTCACGCGTTTTAATATCATTTGTTTTATTATAATAAAAGTTTAAAAAGTATTGAAAAATAAAGTTATTATGTATAAAAATAAAATTTTCAGTTTCTTAATAAGACAGGGATGAACTTTAAACTCTTGTAGGTATACAAACTTCATGCAGAACGTGAATTCATTTTACACATACACATTTATAAGTTTCTTTTCAATTTTTTTTATTGTAATTCGTGGAACCCTTAGGTATGCCTCGTTGAACCCCAGGGTTCCGTGGAATACAGTTTGAAGACCACTGTAGTGCAGTAATACCCCGAACTTACGCGATAGTTGGGACTGAGTGATGACCGCGTAAGTCAATTTCCCGTAAACAGTAGTATAATTTCCCATATAAATTATTTTTAGTTCGGACCGGAGATAAAAGAAAATAATAATTTAGACCATGAATGTTTAATAAAATCTTAGATAACACAAATACAGAATCTCAAGACGAGGTTATTTTGATGTAGAAGGTTTCATAAAATCTAACAAAGTAGTCTGGCGGCTCAAAGTATTTTTTATCCTCCAAAATTTCATCGAACCATATTAATATATTTTTTAAATTCCTTTTTGGTTGTGAAAATGTGCTTTTCGTTGGGGTATGTATTTTCTAAGATCTCTGTGTATGTGTGACACTTTTTCAATTAAACTGAAGCCTTCAGTCAAATAACCAACCATCATTCGATCTCCTGATTGAACTGGGTCTAAAGAAACAAGTTCTTTGATGTCTTGCTCATGCATTTCTATAAGCTCATCCATTGTTAGATCTTGATTGTGGGAATCCAGCAATTATTCTTGAACACCATCACTATCCACTTCCAAATTTATTTACCTGGCAAGATCGATGACTTCTTCAATCAAATGACCAATTTCTTCAGGCTTTGACACTGATTTCGCCTGAGTTTCAGAGATTAATAAGAAAAATAAATGACGAATCAACGAGATTTGAAAATTACGAAAGTCGAGGTATTACTGCATTACTGTATGTAGTATTTTTGTTGAACAAAATTCTTAGAAAATTTCTTTGCAATGTGCTTTAAACAAAAGGAGCTTACAAAAGAAAAAAGATTAATGATAAAAATTAATAAAGCATAAATCAGATAATGAAAATAATAAAAACGTAATAAGAATTATATACTGCTTATGAATTCATTATTTACTATCCAAAAATAAACTTATGATATTATCCAATATTTTTTTAAAATCAGGTTGGGTAATTGTTTCCGTGCGACGGCCGTATTGTGGAAGAGGAGGATACCGGATATCTATACATTTTTAAAACTATTGTATTCATTAGTTAAGGTATCCGATTACGTTTGGAACCGTGATTTTGCAAAAGCAAATAAATGGATAATATTTATGTTATTTAGTGTCACATATATTCAAAAATGTATGTAAAATTGTTTTGAGAATAGTATTACAATAAAAAATTATTTAAGTGCAATATTTTGACAAAAAATGAACATAGAATGATCCATTTTCAAAATATTCTCCTTTTGTGAAAAATGCTTCTATTATAATAATATTTCATCTTTATATAGCTCAGACCTCTCTACAGAGGCTCAACTAGAATGTTTGAAATATATAACTTTTAGAAGTGGGTTTATCCATATTTTAAGACAACAGAGGGGAGCAACTTTGAGAAAAAAACGCAGATAAATATTTCAGTTGGTGGTAACTCTGAAAAAAAAATAAAGTGAATTTTTCAAATCTCCTAGTTCAGACTCTCTGGAGAAGTCTTTATATAAGCAAAATATTATTATCTTAGAAGCATTTTTTATAAAAAGAGAATGTTTTGAAAAAAGATTATTCCAAGTTAATTTTTTGCCAAAATATTGTATTTAAATAATTTCTTTTTGTCAAAATGTCCTTAAAACAATTTTAAACATATATTCTAATCGAAGTGACACTAAGTATCATGAAAATTATCCATTTATGTTCTTTTTTAAAATCACGATTCCGAACGTATTCGGATACCTTAACTTTTCATCTCATATTAGGTATAAATTGTACCATAAAAATCAATCAATATAGGTTAAATAAGACAAAGTCACACACACAAGCATAATTACATTCAATTTATTTATTGTACAATATAGATGTATTTAATATCATTTGTAGTTGCAAGAACATTTAATTTTAGAATCAGTTTAATAACACAAATATACCCTATCACACTTTTGTACAATTTTTTTGAAAACAGGAATGTGATTGATTGTTGTAACTCTCGTCACAGTCTGCAAGCTGATGCTAGGCGGCTATTTTTGATCTTCATGCAGGAAATACTTTGTTCACAAATATATGTCGAGCCAATGGATAATATTTTCTCTCTATTTCGTTTTCTGACTGTCCTGGTAGACTAGTATTTGACAATGTAACGTAGTGTGTTTCGCATCTGTGGTCGGCTTCTTTTTTGTGGAAACGATCTTCACACGTTCATCTGGTAGCTGTGAGTCGGAGGGTTGATGCGTGGCCGCCGTGGACCATCCTCGCAACCCCTTGACAAGAGGAATCTTTTCCCATCGCTGGCAGGATGAAACGAGAGCTGCACGAGTGCCACCCTGATCCCGCAGAGAGGAGATGCTGACCCTCAAGGTGCAGAGGAAGAGCGAGATGCTTGACCGGCGAAGGCAGATGGAGAAAGAAGATGATGCTTTACTCTTCCGGTGAGCGGTCAGTGTGGTTCCTCCTCTCACAAATCACTTTATTTGACTGTAACAGTAGCGCATAGGAATTTTTCAAGGGATCCGGGGTTGAAAGTTCACCATTCTTGTATCATCCCTATTTTTGATTTTCTATTTCAGGAATAAAACATGGTAAAAACTAATATTGAATAAATAATTAGCATTAATTAATAAATTAACCTGATAACAAATATTTAATTAAATTTGCAGGTATGTACTTGAATTATAACCAATCGGAAAACTAGTGGTTTGGGGGTGACTCCCGAGAATCTTGTGCGCCACTGGACCGTAATAATCCTTTAATAACTTCAATGTATAACTCTGTAAAGAATAGCTGTGTGACGTAATAAAATCAATATTTAAATTAACCAAGATCACGCTGCCTTTATTCTTCGTAAACGTCACAACCATCTCAGTTTTAAATGATGGTTTCCAAAATATACATGTAGTTTACACAAAAAATGACTGCATAAATTTTAAAATAGTAATATATATATGTAGTTGTGTATTTATAAATGCTTGATTTATTAGATTTTATTTTCATTCACATTCTTCCCTTATTTTAAGGCACACATTACAATTATTTTTAAAGTATGTGTGTTGCTACATTTTTCATTAACATTAAAATAATCTATATAATCATAGTTTCAATAATTATTCACTTTCAACCAGGAATAATGTGTAGTTGCTTGCTCAGCTCCACATCTAAATATCAATTAAAATATGTAACACATTTATAAGCAGGAATGTGTCTGTATCTTCTGATGTAGATAATTAATATCCACTTAAAACAGTCCAGTTTTTTTTTAAAGAAATTATAAAACAAATTAGCCAAAGAAAAAAATTACCGTAGGTAATTATTAAGTCACTCTAAAAAATTAAAATTATGTTTTCTTTACTTTCTTTTCGCCATTGTTCAGATGACTAGAATTTCAAGATATCTCAAGAAAATAATTTTATCGTACAACTTCTGCATTTGAAACCGTGATTATTTTTTAAAACATTTTCTAAAAAAAGGAAAAGAGGAATATGAGGATTAGCTAAATCTCAACCTCATATCACTTGACTCTTTTTGGAGTGAAAGGAGCAGAACTAACAAACAAAACAAAATCTAAAGCACTTCTCACATTTTATGCTTAAAAGCGAAAAATTTAAAAGAAAACTTTTTTAGTAAATCTTGATTTCAGTGGTGGAAAATTTCAAAAGAAAAGAGTGCAGTTGGACTGATTTTATTCTTTTGCTGTCGACAGCTAGATCTATATTTGAAGAGTGCAAGGGCAGCGTTTTGTACCCTCAGACTCTGAACTATTCGAATACGAATTGGGAAAATCTATTTCCCATACAACGCGAAGAAGAATTTATCCCCGCATCAATCGATCTACTTTATGTTTAGCTGTTTTTATTTCTGCAACTGTGAGTGTAGATCACTGATTTCTTTCCAACATTTGAGCTTTCAAATGTACTGCGTTTTTGTTTTATAAAATTTTGAAACGTTCTGAAACTTGCTCATCTTTATGAAAAATGCTTAAAAGATTAAATGATGACCTAAATTAATTAGTACCATTAAAATATTTTATGTAATTTAAAAAAACAACTTTTACATTTCTTATTAAACTTTCTCTCTCTCACATATACACACAAACACGTGAAGGGGTTGGCTAGCCCTGAAACTTGTTTAAACCTGCAATCTTGGTTCCTAGGGCCAGGAGTTTGTTATAGTACTACTGTGCCTAATATTTCCTATCTTAAATAGTTATAATTATATATATATATAAAGTTTCAGAGTCCTGAGAAAAGTCGAATAACATGATTGGAGAGAAGGAACCTCCTGACTGGATGGAAGAAATGTTGCTGTCAGAATGGTTGGCAGGGAGTAGGCAGGGGATGACGCAATAGTCTGGAGTTTCAGTCCTGAAGTTCTCTGAGATGAAAGAGTTGATTGCAGAAGGTGCACTGTGATTGGCGGATGAAAAAAAGTGAGTTACCTCGCTATTGGCTGTACTGAAATTAAGTAGAGATGAAAGAAATTAATTTAGAAGGCTTGCCTGGTGGGTACCCAAAATAGGCGCGGCAGTATTATAAATTAAATGAATAAAAAGAAATTAGAATTTAAAATTTAGAGAATCATACACCAAAAGATGAATGAACAAGATAAAAATTAGGTGGATTATAAGAGTCTAGGAGAATTCTCCTAGGTATTTTATGATTATCCAAAGGAGTGTAATTTTCTAGACTGAAAATGTTGATATTATTTACATTTTGAAGATTATCGTAGATTTTTTTAGCAAGTTTTTGAATATGTTTTTTAAATGGGAGAATTTTAATAGCTTTATAAATATTAGAATTTTTAGTGTATCTACTAGCTTTTACAATGCTTCTAATAATGGAATTTTCAGAAGTTTCTAAGATTTTAATATCTGAATTCAATGCGCATATCTCCACACAGGACAAGCGTAGATTAAGATGGGCCGCAAGACAGCAGTGTAGAGAAATTTTTTATTATATAAAGTCATTTCAGAATTCCTGTTAATTAGCGGTTAGATTAATCTTAATGCGTTCCGGAATTTATTACGCGAATGTAGAATGTTGTTTTCCAAAAGTGAGGTTTTTATCTAAAATAACAACGAAGTATTTAGTACTCTGAGACCAATGGAGTGGTGTGGAATAGAGTGTGGGTGGTGTGACGGGTTTAATCCTTTTAGTGAATAAGACTGCAACAGTCTTATCAACATTTATTTTAATTTTCCAAATATTAAAGTATTTTTTAAGAAGAGTGAGATGCTTGTTAAGTGCTATCGTTACGGTTTTAGTGTCCTTGTAAGTGGCGAGTATAGCTGTGTCATCGGCGTAGAGATTGAGCATGGCTTGTGGGTGTGATGGGATGTCATTTAAATAGATCTTGAAGAGCACAGGATCTAATAATGATCCTTGGGTGACACCAATGTTAACTTTGTGTGTTTGTGAGAGAGTGTCATTGACTCTGACTTTGTAGGATCTATTGACGAGGTAGGAATTTAGGATGTGGATGAGAGAGGGGTGGGGAAAGGTTAGTAATGAGTTTGTAAATTAGACCACTGACCCAAATTCGGTAAAATGCCTTTAGATGTCTAGAAAGACTGCACCTGTGGTTCTGCCTCTCTGAAACCTGAGAGAGAGGGGAACAAAGACTCTCGATTTTTATACTGGGATATGAAATTCACGTGACTCATCCTAACAAAAGCTATCTTACTATTTGATTATGACTAAATTCCCAACCATGCTCGCAGGCAAGTTAAAATAATTTAGCGCATTATTCCTGAAGGACTGGAGGAAAGAATTAAAAATTACTGAAAATGATATTAGAGAGACTTATTACATGTATGATTCCCGAATTCCTTTGACGAGGTACTGCTTCACTGGAGATATCTTGCAAGCACGCGTGCCGTAATGTTGACCAAATAATTGAGTATATCAATGTCATACAATAGTTACCAATTTCACCTGATCTGACGCCAATGGACTTTTTTCCCTGGGAATACCTGAAACAGAAAGTGTATGCGATTCTCCACAATCATTGCAGGACCTTAAAGGATGAATTACAGACGCTTGTGCCAATATGTGTGACGCTTTGTGTTCCTACTTACGCAACATAACATTCAAACGAGGATCCAAACGTGCATTGCAGCTGACGGCGTGATGTTTGAACATCTGATAAAATGGCATATTGTTATTACACGTTATTTTTTTCTTTTTCAGAACGTTTTTCTTCCATCACAGTGTAGGAAATCACAAAAATATACGCGCGGCCTAACCATTCTATTATTTGCCTTAATGTCTACAAGGTGTCTATTCGCACTAACCGATGACGCTCTACAAGTTTCTAACTCACTTTTTCCCCCAATCTTGTTCCATTTTCGAGATAGAAATGCTAACTTCGCAGTTTATTACAATGTGGAGCCGTAGGTGGTATGATTCATTAGCGCATGGTCAATTTACTGTACCTAGACACCTCTTTTATGAATATAGCAAAAACAATTCCGAAGTTGAGGATGGCAAGGGACCTTAGTGGGCATATTGTATACATATATACAGTTCGGAGTGGATGCATTAATACTGACATATGTGTCCGTATTAATCATACTGCAGCGTTTCTCAAACTGTGGGGCACTCCCCCTAGGGGGGGCAACTCTAAAAGGGAGCGCGCATATCGAAGATAAAATATTTAAAAAATTGATTTACTGGAACGAAGCAAACAAAATACTTTCTGACGTGTTAAAAAAATACGCATTTAGTCTGAAATAATTTATATATATCAGCTGCGATACTACTTCATCAAAAATAAAAGTTTCCACTTTGATACGTTCAACAACTATCTGATCCTATAACTAAATAAAAATAAAAAATAAAAAAACAGCATTTTGTTTGATTTGCTGTAATCCCCCGATGAAAGACTATTTTATTACGTTTTCTTTTTAAATCTAACATACTACTTTCATAAAGAAAAAAAACTCAGACCCACAGAGAAAAATTCTAGGAAGGTAAAAAATTCATCGCTGTTATTATTATTGAAATGTTGTACATTAGCTGTTGAAAGGAAAGGGAGATTTATTCCTTTTTCACCCAAGAAGCAGATTTGCATCAGTCATCATCGTTTTCATCGTTTGACCTTAGAACTTATTGGTATGATTAGTCCTGTCCCTTTTATTATGTTTTTGTTTTTCATTTGGGGAAGTTGTAAATAATGTATTTATTTCTGTTGCTATTTTTTCCATGTGAAAGAGTTATATGAAATTTGGAAAATTACAGAGAGCACTTTGAAGAATTATTTGGCTAAGATTTATTTTTATGGGTATTATGAAACATATAAAACACGATGAAATACGCGTTTTACTCAATTCTTTCTTTAGAACTTGCATCCATATTTTTTATATTGAATGCACTTTTAACCCGAGAGAGGTCGCGTGGTGCTCAAAGTCAAAGGAAAGCAAAACTACAATAATTTGAACAAAATATGACGGTTTTGCTTGCAAATATCATTCCTGTAATGTTAGTGAAAAGTTTCTGTGAATTGTGTCTTTTATTAAGATTACATTCCTTTGAAACATTTTAGTTCAGTTTTAATGGATTTTTTTTCAAATTATCAAAGAAAAAGGAAAAATCTTTGAAAGTAAGTATACTTTCTCTTAGTTAAATTATTCACTGGAATTGTGGTTTTTATCATGTACAATAAAAATAATTATAAAAAAAACATTGGGGTGATTCAGTCATCTCGCGCGACTATTAGTGTTAATATCGAGTGCTCACCTGCTCTCCCAGTTTGAAACATTTTGAAGTCTTCTCGCTCTAAATATTAATGCCAAATGTGATGGATATGAAAGAGAGCAACATACACTAGACTCTTTTTCTTATGACATTTATACTTTTAGAAATAGATGATGGAGGAAATAATTTTTTAATCAAATATCATTTTGCAATATGTTCCAATTTAAAAATTGGAGAAAAGAAAACTAACAATAATTATCCTATTACTTAAAAGAAATTGGCTTAAAATGAATATTACTTAAAAGTAACAAATGCAAAATTTAATACTTATCTTGTTAATTCGTACGGTTTATAATTAAGATCGCATTGTAGCCTTAGCGTCAAAACGCATTATTATTGTATAAGGGGGGCGCAATAAAAATTATGATTGAAAATTGGGTCGCCAATAGTGAAAGTTTGTGTGTGAAGCACTGTCATACAACATTCACGAAAACGAAATTAAATTCTGAATGCAAATGTTCAGAATGGTCCTAGCATAGTAGGGTGGGTTTCGTATTCAATTTTCAGTTTGTCAGTGTTAAATGTCTCCACTGTAAGAAAATGTAGAAAGCAGGGTGCCAACTCAGGTGCGATTACAGCTTAAAATTACGAGAAACGTTGATTATGTTAGACGAAATTGTGAGCGGAAAACGATCTGTATAGATCAGTTTGTTGTTTAAAACAGTTTGTATTAAAGTACTTCTCAAAATACATCTTTTTGAATCAATAAAAATAACCTTAAATTAATAAATAGTTATATTTTTATTTAACGTGTTCTTTCCCAATGTATAATAAATCGATTCATTATAGTCTTAAAAATATTAAATCTAAAAAAAAATATTTTACCTATAATAAATGTACTTTCATTATTTTTTTGTGATGATATTAAGTGAAATAAGTAATTTTGTTGATAAAATTGTCAAAATTCTCAAGGCATTGGACAAATATCATGAGTTAATTTTTTTATATGCTTTTTGGAAATGAGTGTCATTCTATAAATGGACAGGTTTACTTGAGCGTTCTTAAAATAATTTGTAAGAAAATAAAATTGGAAATAGTAGCAGGAAAGTAATATTTAAAAAACATTCAAAACTCAATAAATCATTCCTTAAATATGTTTTGAAAAGTATTTTTCAATAAATCTTCTATTACATGTTATAATAGTTAATTTAATTCTTTTAAAAGTAAATTATTCGATGCTGAGATAGCATATTTAGTAAAAAATTATGATAGTAACAGACTACATGTCCCCTGCATGGAGTCCAAAGCCATGCTCACGGACCATACTGCCCAGTGAAGAAAGTGAAAGTTTTAATTTTTACTAGACCGAAGAGCAACCATCCAGATATTCATGAATGAGACTGTTCTTAGCTATGTGGCAGTGTATGAAAAATTATTCACGAAGGGAACCTGTCTCAAAAGAGACCTCACACTATAAGTGCATTGATTACTAAATCTTTCGGAAGCAAACACCGTGTAGAGATGGTCGATACAATTTAAATTTGTCGAAGCTCACTATGCCTCTTGTTGGTAGAGATCATTATCGTCCCTTGATCGAGGTTCAAAACTACTAGGTCCATCACCAATAGTCCTCGTGTTGGGAACTAGCTTGATATCACGGGGCACGCGCCAAGTGTTGCTTATGCTCATCAAGATGGGCGATAACATTACAATATGGTTACCTTGGTATTTTTGCAGTTTTTGGAATATTGTGCAAGAGTTTCCAGTATTTTTTAATTGATATTCATTATGATGTTAATATATATTATGTAATTATACTATTAATAATATAATATAATACAAAAATACAATTATTATTATTATATATAATTATCATATATAATATTCGCTATTTATATAATAATTGTTTTTTTATTATATTTATTTATGAATATTATTACATATTAAGTTTTTATTTATAATTATTATTGTTCTTTATTTATAATTATTATTTTGTTATTCATTTATAATTATTATTATGTTATTTATTTATAATTCTTCCGTTACATGAGTGAATAATTTTTATATTATAATACGATGATTTTATTCTTTTTTATAATCACTATTATAAATTATATTACATGATTATTATTATATTTAATAATATTATTATTAAATCATACTACTATATGAATATTATATATAATTACTATTAAATTATATTATAAGATTATTATTATATATTGTATATAATATTATTAGTGCATGTAACCTTTTATTATATTATATTGTTATTCATTATTTATTGATTGATCTTGGTTATTCTCAATCTCTTCCTATATTCTTCTTTTGAAATATATTTCAATGTATTTCAAAACAATTTTTTAAAATCCCCTTCTTGACGATTTGATACCGCTAGGACGCCATCTTGGATTCCATTCCAGCGACAACAAGCGCTGCTTGGCGTCATGCCCCGTGATATCAAACTTTATAATAGCCTTTGTGTTAATATAACTCTCACTCTCTCATTCACTCTCAGAGGAATACAGTGACGTAACGGATAACATTAGGGCCATCTTGCAAAGTCAGGTTTGGGGCCTCAAGCAGGATCTTACAAATGATTGTAAAACCATAACATCAGGGGTCCTCTAGAATTCTGTAGCTTCTCAGCAATACAGGGGTGTACGTTACGCTACTGGAAGCATACACGATGCGACTTGTCAAAGGAGATGTCGAACCTCTTCAAGTAAAATGTAGGCCTTTTTATATTCGCCTTATAACTACAGATGAATCTTGTAAATATCACTGTGATCCAGAGAGATGAAAAAAGTGCGGAAGCACAGCGATGTACCTCCCCCTAAAAAAGATTTGGGGGAAGAAGTCTGTACTGTTGTCTGTTTCTTGGGATTGTTGTGGAGTCATCTTAACATTCTACCAGGAAAAGGATTGGTCCACTATTTGCGCCTATACCTGCGCACTGCTGTACAAATTATATAATACTTTGATCAATAAACGATGCGGTATGTTCTCCAAAGATACCCATCTTCTCTATCTGAAATTGTATTTGCTCACTTACCTTGAGATGCATTTGAGGTATCAAAGCGATGTGGCTTTGAAATTTTGCCACATCCACCCTATTCTTCTAACCTAACTCTATTCGAATTTTTTTGTCTTATTCCAAGAGCTAACAAAAAAACGTCATGGCGTTGAAAATTTGATTTTCTTAACAACGTTATTTAAGACGTTGTAGTTACAATTGTGATGGTGGAAATTTTCGACAATAACTTCTGAGTTCTGCAATGACGACCTTTGAACTGTCGAGAAACTCTGGAAGAAATGTATGACTCTAGATGATGATGAAGAATAAGTAAAATTGTGAAGATTCTATATCTCAATTAGTTTTAGTAATATATATATATTTTTAAAAAATTACGATACCTCCTCGTATTTCCTCAGATAAGCACTCTCGCTCAATGTAAGGGACTTTTATTTGATTAAATTATACCAGTGGATTGACACTGTTTGGTCTAGGATTTCGGTAATGTGTCTTATTCCAATAATAGGATAAATTTGAATTAATATTATTTCATGCCAATTGCTTTTAGGGATAAATATTTCAGGATGACAGGAATATTTTTAGATCTTTTTTTTTGTTAAACGATTTTTTTAGCAATTAATATTGGTGATGCGTTTAAAAAACAATTGCATTGTCAAGTTATTAATAAAAACTACAGTTTAATAGCATTTTTAGAATATAATTTGTCAATGCCGTATTTTTTTATGTTTCAGATATTAATTTATTTGAAATTTTTTGATGAAGTATGTCTAAGAGCTTTTAAAAATAAAAAATTGAATTTTTTCTTACCTTTGACTTTGTTATAAATACATTAGCATAAATATTTCACACATGTATAATTATTTTTATACTTAAAAGGATTTCCCAAACATCGCATAATCTTAAGATCTACACACACACACACACACACCACACCAGCACAAAATTCAAGTACCAATATTATTTCTGTATTTATTTTAATAAAAAGATTAAATAAAATCTCTATTCTTATGCAATCTTCTCGAAAATCAGTATAAATAATTTTTTAATATAATTATAGATTATAATCTTTAGTTCGTCTGAATGATAACAGTTTTTTAAAAAGAATAATAACGTTTACGAGTTATCAAAGTTCTTAGCCCTTTTCGCCATATTTATATTTAATCAACCAATAGCGGGCGATTTTATTGGTATTATTTGAGTTTAAAATCCCGGATATTTTCTAAGGGTTACTTATGTAGAACGCGAAAAAATTTTAAGTGAAAGGATTTAGAATACAAAAGCGGGAGGGGGAAGAATTTTATGAAAATTAATGCATTAAGAAACATGAGCCTTCGAAAAATATTATGATTATAAAAATGAAGTAAACAATTTAAAATGATTTCAGTTGAATATTTTTTCTTTGCTCTAATGATATTTAACTGCTTAAAAATATAAAGTTTTCCAAAATTGTTTTATTCCCCATAAATTTGTCTTTTAACATTCTACGCCTTTTTAAGAAATAGTTTTCGTACTGTATATTAAACGGTTTAATTCCACTTAAAATAACTATCCCATTATCAGAAAAGTTTTTTAAAAGTGTTCCCTAAAGATATCAAAGGAACTACAGTTCATGATAAGAACTTTTAGTTAAGGTATTTTTATTTCAACTGTTCATCTATTTTTTTCCAACTAAATTAGACTGCCCTTTCCTTTCTATGTTCTTTTTCTCTGATTCTATTGCCAACTCAAAATGCTGGGAAGGAAAGCCAATTTGACGAACACTCGTTAAATATCCATCTACATTACCATCTGTGGCTACCTCGAAAGGAATTCATCACAGCTCGCACCGAGTCGGATACTTAAGTCGAAAATAATGTCCGCAACGCTTATAATTCCAGGAGCGAGAACTGTGAAAGTAGAAAAATCCTATTAAGGCATGGGCTGTTTGTGGCATCTGGTAGGTAAACAAATAATGATGTTTTTTGTATGTCTGCCTCAGCGCAAATCACTAGACAGCTGCCACTTTATGAGTCGAAAAAATTATCAGGTTCTTATTTTTGATTCACGCTTTTCGTTCTGCAATTCTATGCATCATATGGGTGCATTGTAATATTGTTGTGCATTTTGCTCTACATCAAATTAATCAGATATGTATAAATCAATTTCTTAAAGCAATTTTTACTTAAAAAATTATATTCTTCGATCTTATAACTTTCAAAGAAATACTTTAAGAAGTATAAAATTTTTGAACATGAACATTGTGAATTCAATTAATAAAATAACTGATATGAGTAACGCGACTTTTAATTTCACTCGTTATCTAATTTAATGAACTTGGAAACATACATGCATTATTTCACATTAAACATTAAACAAACAAGCTCTTTTAAAATCAGTAAAAAATACTCAAGATAAGTCTACTTAAGAAACATTGTTATTTATTCTTCATTTTATTTTCATAGAGATTTGGGATGCAATTGGTTGATTTAATTTAGCTTTGTATGAATGCATAAAAATAATAATATTCCATAACATTCACTCTATCTAATTTGTTTGCTGAGACATTCGGCAAGACAAAAACTAATTATGTCTCTCTGATATATTTTCCTCACTTTACATTGCATTTTAACGAAGTGTATCTCATGTATAAATAGAGGCAAATGAGTTGTGTGACTTTCACTCATCTCTGAAATTTTAATATTAGCTTTAATTTTTTTTTACTTCAGCTCGCATTTTAAGGCAGCGCGTGGGTTAATCGCAAAGAATCTCATAATTTTGCACCTTAATCAAATGACTGAGCAAGCCCACCCCCTCTCCGAGATTCCACACCACACTTTTAAACCTGGACATATTAAACGTTCATCAGCTTCTCTGCACAATGAGTCTTCAGAGATCAATTGAATTGTGCATCAACGACTCGTCAACTATGACCACTCGGCTACTACGTTCAGTGAGTGAGAGTTATATTAACATCGTTCTATAAAGCAACACGAGAGCAATTGGCAAAGGACCTTCTAATTTTAAATATCGGTCTAGTGATGATGACACTAAAGCTAGCACCCCCTCTCCTAACTTACACACCAATGAGAGGACGTTCAGTCTTTCAGAACCTGCCCTCTCTGCACGGTGAGTAAAATGGGTAAGCGTTAATAAACTTCTCATTTGCGAGGTCTATTGGCGACTAACCCCTTAATTTTGAACCGAGGTCGAGTGACGAGGATGACACCCGAGGCAGCATCTCATTATCTTAACTTCCACACCATTCCAACTTGAGGAATTTGAACCACGGCAGATTTAATGTGCAATAGAAACTTAGCAAGTGCAAATCTTCAGTGGCATCAGGACTGGAGACCCATGATCCAATACTCTGGCCACGAGTTTATGACCCTAACCACAATGCTACCACGCTCAGATGCAGAAACTTAAGATTTTAAACAGTGCCTCTCGAAAAAAAGGCATTTAAAAAAAGTCATATTTGTAGCTTAAATCAAGATTATTTAATACATGTTGAAATCTTGGTTGGAATGTCGGCCGGGTGGCGCGGTTGGTTTGTCGCTGGCTTTCTGTATCCAAGGTTGCGGGTTCGGCCCAAGTCGGTGGATTTCATGATGAAGAAAATCGCCAGCGGCCATATCATATGATTATACGACATGTAAAAGATCCTTAGAGGTGCCAAAATTAAATCCTAGTACAAGGTTCGCATCGTCAGAGCTCAAGTGCCTCCCTCTAGGGAGGAAACTGGGCGTCAAAATCACCTGCGGTAATGGGTATCCGCCAATATGGCGCCGCACTAAAAAAAAGAAGATATACCAGCTTTTAGTGATGTACTAGGTAGGATGATGAACTCTGTTAATAACTGTTCATAATCTGCCATTAGAAATAAAAAAATCTAGGTTGGAATTAGTTAAAGGCTGAATAAGCAGGCAATGTCTGAATCCTGTAAATAATTTAAAACTCAGGACGTAGAGCAATATTTGTCGCAATAGAGAATCGATTGCAGAGAACTTATTGATTTTGAATCCTAAAGCTTAGTTTTTAGAATAACATGTTTACAGAACACTAGAGAAAAATGTTTTATGCCAGACACTCAATGATTTGTGTTCCTGTCGTCTTGGAGCAACAACTCACCTAAATTGTAGTAAAGAATTTCAAAACTGAAATTTTAAAAATATAAGAGCTAATTTTCACTTCAGATTTGCTTAGTTTCAGTTCTCTAAATGTGTTTGCAAAAAGCAAGAAGTAGATAATTCAAAACCTTCTGGCGTCGAAGTTAGTAAGTATTACTAAGATCAATATTTAGTGACACTAAAATATTTTACTTTTCCAAGTAAGTTCTTTGTAAATCTGTGTATTTAATTACTGCAACGTAGATAAAATCTTAGAAAACGATTTTAAACCTTTTCAAAGAAGTGACGGGTAGCATTTCTTTTCTACGATAAGAAATGTCAGTTCACTTTAATATTGCTTAGTTGAATAACTTTCCACAAACAAAGAGAGTGAAATATAACCGAAATGAGAAATAAAGGAGGGCCATGCCTTTTTTATATATTTTATTTCATAACCCATTACAAAAATTAACCAATTCTACCATTCGACAATGGTCAAACCTACAGACTTGTGGCAGGTATATAATGAGTTCGAGCCTTGTACCCCTGAACACCCACCGTATAGAGGGGGCCAATGAACGTTAAATATGTCGAGGCTCAATGTCCTCTCGCTGGTGTAGTGGGGGTATTTAAAGAGGGGAGCTCAGGTGTCGTCCTCATCACTCGACTGATGCTTAAGATTACGAAATCCATCAACAATAGCCCTCGTGTTACTTCATAGTGTGACGTTAAGATAACTCCAGCAAGAATTTATTTGCTCACTAATCGAAGCTATTTATACAAACACGCAAAAAGAGGGGTAGTTTCTCTTAGTAGATAAAGGAGTTCTCTTGTGGACGCAGTAATGATGTTATGAATTGCATATGGACATTGCATTGCATTGAAAAACTGCCAATAACTGTTGCTCGATTTAATTTGTAGTAGTGTGATTCTATGGAATGATGACAATTTCAACAGAGAATTATTTGGTTATAACTATCATAATTTTTTCAATTTGCGCGTTTAAGATGTTTTGTTGTGCTTTATCTTTCAATCTGGAACTTGTGTGTTTTCATGGTATCTATCTAGTTGAGAGTCTGTGAAATTATTTGGTTAGTATACGAGTAAGGATCTGCTAAAGATTAGAATTGTATTCTATGCATTTGGCTTTCAATGAACTCTATCTATTCAGGATGTTTAAAAGCGGATCAAACATTATAATACAGCCAATATAATATCTTCCGATCCTATCCCCGTCACTTGACCATGGTTTAAAAATTTCTGGTCCTCCAAAACCCTCGTGTATGAACAGACGCGTTAATATTCCTCACTCACTCACCGAACTAAATA